>CAJQZJ010018033.1:4137249-4158096 GCA_907164525.1 Lophiomys imhausi
AACCCTGGCTGTCCTGGACTCACTTAGTAGATCAGGCTGGCCTCAAACTCACATTGATTCGTCTGCCTCTGCCTCCTGAGTGCTGGGATTAAAGGTGTGCGCCACCATGCCTGGCCTTGCCTTCTTCAGTTATTAACACAACCTTTTAAGTAAGGCGATACCCACCTTTATTTTAAATCAGTAACTCATTTAAGTCTTTATTTTAAATTAATAACTCATTTAAGTTCTTTCAGATGAAGCCAATTCTCATTTATTTATGTATGTAACATTATTGAGACACACTTAATGATTACCTCTTATTATTCTGAACACTGTCGTAATTATTATGAGCTTGCTTAAGCTAATTATATTTATAATTTTATAGAGAAACAGTACAAATTAATAAAAACACTTTAATTGGTAATACAGTGTTAACAAGTCCCAAAGTAAACTACTCCAGATTTTGTAAGACATCAGAAAACTGCTGTAGAAACAAATCACTAGATTAACTGTGAACCTACCGGAAGTAACTCATTAGTTATAAGGGGAATTTTGGAAATGATCAACTGATAAGACAAAAACCTTTGTGTCATCCAGATGTAGCCAGCTAAAACGTTAATCTATAACTTGGGGATTATAGCACACTGAGAAAGTTTGTTAAAATGAGAAAGAACAGTGACTGATAAAAGCGGACAAAATAAGCCTGCTGGATTACTCCTGGAATCTAGAAAAAGAGATGGAGATTAAGACTCTATTCGTGTCTAACCAGCACAATTCTAAGGAAGAGAAAAGCTGTGTCTAGTAGACATAATTACTCTTTTCAAAATGCCACAGGCTAGGACACAAATACAGACTTCTAAGTCTTCATAGGTAGGGCCCAACTTCAATGAGTTGGCAGATGGTCTGGGTTTATATGGACTGTCTAGGATCATTTGGCCCTTCCTGCCTCATCCCATGTTCACTCATAACTTTATTTCAAAGGGCTTACTACTAAACTATGTATGGAAGAGGCTATAGTAGTGTTTCTGACTTTGGAACTAAGAATTTAAACTTTCTTTTTTTTGAGGTATGTTCTCTTATTCTGTAGTCCAGGCTGGCCTGAAACTCACTATATAACTCATGCTGGCCTCCAACTCAAGACTTGACTCCTGCCTCAGCCTCCCAAATGCTGAAGGCACAGGCCTGAAGCCCAACTGAACTGGGGTTTCTGAGTGAGAGGCACACATGCAACAATGCTTTTTCTGCTGACTCTTTCCCTTCCCAGAGGGTTTAGTTCCCTGAGTATATAAAGCAGTTTTAAACTTTTGTTTTGGTTTGTTTTTGTTTTTGGTCTTTCGATCTTTTTTCAGAACCAAGGACTGAACCCAGGGCCTTGCACTTGCTAGGCAAGTGCTACCACTGAGCTAAATCCCCAACCCCATAAAGTAGTTTTAGGAGCTAAGAAGAGAACAAAATTGAAGAGAAGAGATAAAGAGCTGATTTCTTCCCATTCAGCAAGTGTGTGCTGAAACACAAGTAGCAGTGGAAAGGATGTCCAGCGAGGTGTCCTGAGACAAAGGGCCATGAGCTAGTTCAGAGGATGCAAGGAACCTATGGGAAAGCACAACTGGGGGAGAAAAAGAGGCACCAGGGAAGCTCAATGGCCATGCTGCCTCATATGGAGGCTGGTCAGATGAGACCTGCTGCTCCCCTCACTGCCTGCTTGGCTTACATTACCGCAACATGTACCCTTAGAATAGGTTTCCTTTGTTTGACACAGACTGAAGTTTTCTGTTATTTTAAAATGGGAAGCTGGGGGATGGAGAGAGGGCTCAGCAGTTAAAGAGCACTGGCTGCTGTTCCAGAAGACCTGGGTTCAATTCCCAGCACCCACTTGGCAGCTCACAGCTATCTGTAACTCCAGTTCTAGGGGATCTGATGCTCTCATACAGACATATAATCAGGCAAAACGCCAATGCATATGAAATAATGGAAGGCTGAAGCTTGGTGGTGGCATGGGGCTGTAATCTCAGCACTCTGCAGGCAGAGGCAGGAATGTGAGTTTGAGGCCAGCCTTCCAAAGCCTGTCTGGGAGACCTTGCTTAACACCCAAGGGCTGGTATTGTAGCTCCATGTAGAATCCTTGCCATGTACAAGAAAGGGGTTTAGTCCGTAGCACAGGAGGAAAGAAGAGGTAAGATTACACAATAATGTCTTCCATATCATTTGAGAAGCCAGATCAGAGAGGGTATAGAGAAGGCTGGGGTCACAATTCTTGTGCTCAACTTGTTTTTATAAACATCTAAAGGACTTAAAAAACTTAAAGTTCAAGGGCTCACTGAACTGGAATATCAAAGAAAAATTTTCTGGTTTTGAGTCTTGTAGTAATGCAAGTTAAACCTTATGTTTCTTCTTGGAAAATCATGTTGAGGTAGAGTTATTAATAATGCCACTCTTTGTTTCTGTTGCCTTTTTACTCCTTTTTGTATTATTTGTTGAAACATAATTTTTAATATTATAAAAAAGTAGTTTCTATACATTTTCCCACCCCTTTCTTCAAGATGGGGTTTCACTGTATAATTCAGGCTGGCCTCCAGTTTACTATGTGGCTAAGGGTGGTCTTGAATTCCTGATCCTCCTTTGTCCATCCCTTCCACATTCTGGGAATACAGGCATGCTATCCAACCCCCCACCCCCCTTTTTGGTTTTTCGAGACAGGGTTTCTCTGTGTTATCTCTGGCTGTCCTGGACTCGCTTTGTAGACCAGGCTGGCCTTGAACTCACAGAGATCCGCCTGCCTCTGCCTCCCGAGTGCTGGGATTAAAGGTGTGCGCCACCACGCCTGGCTCTATCCAACCCTTTTAATTTTATTTTAAAAATTATTTCCAAATTGGGTCTCATAAAATTGAGCACACTGGTCTAGGACTTATAATCCTCCTGCCCAAGCCTCCTAACAAAGTGACTGAAATAGCAGGCACATACTGGTTAGCATTAACTGTTTTTATTCTTTTATTCTTATTACTATCAATTATTTTTTTGTTATCTGCATTGGTGATTGGCCTGCATGTGTGCTGTGTGAGGGTGTTGGCTCCCCTGGAACTGGAGTTATAGAGTTGTGAGCTGCCATGTGGGTGCTGGGATTTGAACCAGGGTCCACTGGAAGAGCAGCCAGTGCTCTTAACCACTGAGCTACCTCTCCAGTCCTGTGTTTTTATTCTTTATGAGATACTCAGAACACATTTTATAATTTTGTGTGTGTTTGGAGACAGGGTTTCTCTGTGTAATAGCCCTGGCTGTCCTGGACTCGCTTTGTAGACCAGGCTGGCCTCGAACTCAGAGATCTTGCCCCGAACTCAGAGATCCTGCCTCTGCCTCCCAAGAGGTGGGATTAAAGGCATGCACCACCACCACCCAGCTTACCTTTTCATTCTTATGAGAGTGAAAACTGTATGTTCTGGGAAGAAGGCTCAGTGGGTATATGGCTTGCCAACAGAAACATAAGGACCTGAGTTTGGATTCCTAGAACCCACTAGAGCTGGATAAGGTAATGCAAGTCTAGAACCTCAGCATCCTATGCATAAAATGGAAGGTGGACATTGAAAAACCTCAGGAGCAGAAAACAAGAGACCCCAAGTTGTCCTCTAACCCCTCACATGCATGTGGTTCATGTGACCCCTGTGAACATGCACAGACTTATCTACAACATATACATACCAAAAACATAAAAATCATGCCCAATAATTTTCTGAGTCCTTTGTAATTTGCTGCTTTAGGTGGAAGACAGAAAAGGGTGGACTTTGGATAATTTCTAGGCAAGTTCAATATGCTAATTAGAAACATAAAATCCAGTTCTCATCTAATGTACACATTTAGAAAATGGATTAATATAGACATTGCAGTTTAAAACTATCCAAATTAGTTTAAAACAAATATGAATGAGAAGAAAAATATATTTAGTGAGAACCAGAGAATAAAGTTCTAAATATTTTTTACTGTACTTACAAACAGTGTTGGCTTGGGTATAAATATATTATCTTCATGTTCTCTTGGCATGTTCAAAGTCTTTGAGGCCTTATTTTCTATTGCACTTTTTGATTCCATTTTTTTATGAAGTAAGTTGTTCTCAGAATGTTTGCTACACATATTAATGATAATCTGTTTCATGGCTGCAAATTCCTGTTGATATATGAAAACAAGAAAATAGCAAGTATGATTTTGGCAAACAGACTAATAATGATTGACACTGAAGTATTTATTTTATTTAAGTAGATGAAATATTTGAATAATTATACTACATACATAAGGAAAGTTGTGAAGACAACATATTAATGTACAACAATTATGCACACGACTCTTAAAATAGTAACTGTGACATTACTTTTACCATCACAACTGATTTTTTTTTTTTTTGAGACAGGGTTTCTCTGTGTAACGGACCTGGCTGTCCTGGACTCACTTTGTAGACCAGGCTGGCCTCGAACTCACAGAGATCTGCCTGCCTCTGCCTCCCAAGTGCTGGGATTAAAACAACTGACTTTTTATATGCTAGTTTTTCTGAATACTGGAGTCACACATGGAGTTCTAAAAAGGACCCCATTGTGTGTCTGTCCCGCCTGTAGACTATGACACAATTGGTGTGGATGCATCTGGAGCTCTTCGGCAGTTTTCTGTGCGTATTTGTTGAGTACATGGATTAGCAATTATTTTTATTCTTTAATTGCTTGAAATCAAACCCAGGCCTTGTGTACGGCAGGCAGTCTTAGCTTGGTCATGTCTCCTCCCTCTTAAACACATCTACTACCTTACAAAGTCTACAATGAAGAAGGTAGAGAAACAGAACGCAGCGTGGTTTTCTGTGACTGCTAGTCATGGATAACTTCCAGCCGTAGGTTTAGTACAGTTTCAGCAGTTCTTTAGCTGCAGGATTTCTGTAAACTTTTACAAATGGTAAATGAAGCTAGCTTGAGTTGCCATTTCTACTTTTTCCTGTCCTGGGGATTGAGTCCAAGGCCTTGTGCATGCCACCCTCAAGTACTTCACCACTGAGCTACACCCCATTCTGTCCAGTTGCTTTTCCAAAACATTTATTCCCTTACTTAATTTGAGACAGTGCTATGCTATGTAGTGAGTATTTTGTAGCGCAGGATGGCCTCCAAATCAACAGTCCCATTGCCTTGGCCTGAATTCACAACATTAGGATTTCAAGCATGTGTCACCTGGATTTTAATTTGCCTTTTGAGTGAAAAATTAACTATGCCAAACTCTTTGATGAATTTAGAGTGAAATTTGCCACCATATCCTTCCAAACCTATCTTTTTCCTCACAGACAAACTTTTGGCTCTTCATTAGTGGATACTTATAATTACTCACCAAACGAATACAGCAAACACAAATACCCGGGAAGATGGTACGATACTTCATTTATCTGTACAATACAGGTAGGTTCTGCACTAGGTAATTCTTTTCTTCATGGCGACACACACAACTTAGGGGAGTAGAAGGTGCCCTGCTCTCTGCTCCGAGTCTGTTTATAGACATCAGCTCTGTGTCAGAGCAAGTCCCTACAGGCCTCTTTTTCCTGGCTGTCGTTAGTTCTATTTAGAACTGCCTAGCTGGAGTAGATATTTTAAAACAGACTGTGGAGTTTGAGCCATGCTGCCTTACTAGGCTCCAGGGCCAGGGCAGGAGCTGGAACCCACAATGTCAGCTACAGTCCTTTCTTCTCTACGCAGTGCCACGGACTGATGTCTTGCCCAAAGCATACAAGGTCATGCGTGAACATGGTGACATGATTTGGGCCTTTATGAGACTCGTTTTGCTTTTAACATTGTGTTATTTAATCTGTGGTAAAGAGTGAAGCCACTGATTTCATGTTAAGATTATTCAGTTGCACAAGATTTTACTTTATTACGTTTTTTTTTTTTTTTCTGGACAAGGTCT
The DNA here is from genome assembly GCA_907164525.1 of Lophiomys imhausi. Classification (NCBI taxonomy): domain Eukaryota; kingdom Metazoa; phylum Chordata; class Mammalia; order Rodentia; family Muridae; genus Lophiomys; species Lophiomys imhausi. The sequence continues at coordinate 4,143,148 of CAJQZJ010018033.1, forward strand.
CTGGTAGCCCAGGCTGGCCTCTAGTTTTCTTTGTAGCCAAAGATGACTGGACTTTGATCTGCTGAATGCTGGAGTTACAGGTTTGTAGCCATTTGTTTATGTGGTGAAGGGGACGGAACCCAGGGCTTTGTGTAGCCACGCAAGCATTTTACCAAGTGAGCTACATCTTCAGTCTCATGGTATAAATGAGTTTGGGCTCTACTTAATGGGAAAGGGGTAATGATGGTTTTCTCATCTAGCATAACCAAACCAAAACAATTTTTTATCTGAAAAATATTCACCAGCCATAAATGAAGAGAAAATAAAATATGAGCAATGACTTCCAACATAACCTACTAGCATTCTACAAATACATAAATGGTATCCTGAGGGATTCACTGAGTTCGATTTTTTTGGATTAATGTTGGGCAAGAATCTTGTGCTGTCACCTACTTTTTCGCGACCTCCTTATTCAGTTTCATACTACATGGCATCTGTTCTCAGCCTGTGAGTCGTGACTCCTTGAGGGGGGGCAGTAGCAAAATTGCAGTTATGAAGTAGCAACAAAAATAATTTTATGGTTGGGGGTCACCACAACACGAGGAACTGTATTAAAGGGTTGAAATATTAGGAAGGTTGAGAACCACTACCATAAGGGGCCATGACTCAGTTTAAGCTGGACCCTAAAGGAAGATGATTTTGTTTCTCTCTGGATTTTGCTGGTGTATATGAAGCAGGTTCAAGAAACAGATCTTCTTTGATATTGATCAGGAGAAAGGGAAGGGAGATTGGGAAGGGAGATTAATGTCTTTGTTTTTTTTAGATTTATTTATTTATTTCAATGTATTTGACTGCTGTATCTGCATGTATCCCTGCATGCCAGAAGAGGGCATCAGATCATATTATAGATGGTTGTGAGCCACCATGTGGTTGCTGGGAATTGAACTCAGGACCTCTGGAAGAGCAGACAGTGCTCTTAGCCACTGAGACATTTCTCCAGCCCCAATGTCTTTGTTTTATCTAGACTATGATTACCATAACTTGGGAAGCTACGATTACAGTACCACTTCCACTTGAGAGTATAAATAATATTAGGAAAACAAAAACAAAACAAAAAGCCCCCAAAACCCCAAAACCCAAGTGGGGGATGGTGGTGCAGGCCTGTAATCCCAGCACTTGGGAGGCTGAGGCAGGTGAATCTCTGTGAGCTTGAGGCCAGCCTGGTCTTCAAAGTGAGTCCAGGACAGCCAGGGCTCTGTTACCCAGAGAAACCTTGTTTCAACAAACAAACAAACACAAAAAAACCAAAAGAACCGAACAAACCCTAAAACCAAACCAAACCAAAAAACAACCCAATATTAGCATGTACTTTGAAATCCAAAAAGAACACTGTAAAAGGAGCAAGATTTGATAAAATTCCTATTAGAATCACAGTGTTACTGTGCACACTAGAATAACCCCTATGACATATTTTTCAGTTCTTTCATGTTTGGCTTATATGTTGATTACTTAATATATTAATATAAACATATTAACATACAGAAGCACAAATGTTTATGTAATATACTACCCACATAAATACATATGTTTATTTCAGATAGTAGCTCATTGCATAGCTCTGGTTGGCCTGGAACTTACTATGTAAAACAGGCTGGCCTTGAACTCACAGAGATCCATCTGCCTCTGCATTTTTAAAAAATTACATTTATTGCCGGGCGGTGGTGATGCACACCTTTAATCCCAGCACTTGGGAGGCAGAGGAAGAGGGATCTCTGTGAGTTCGAGGCCAGCCTGGTCTACAAAGCCAGTCCGGGACAGCCAGAGCTGTTATACAGAGAAACTCTGTCTCGAAAGCCCCCCCCCAAAAAAGTTACATTTATTATATATGTGTGTGTGTGTGTGTGTACATTGGGGGAGCATGCTTGTGCCAGAATTTGTGTGTGGAGGTCAGAGGAGTAGTTCTCTTATCATGTGGTTCCTGGGGACAAACTGAGGTCCTCAGGATCAGCAGCAAATGCCTTCACCTGCTGAGCCATTTTGCTGGCCCTAGATTGTTTCTCTTAAACTTTAACAATTAATCGAAGCTATTCCAGTTATTTAGGTTTATATTTTGGAGACAAAGTCTCACTATGTATTAAGTACCTCAGGCTAGCCCAGGCTGGTGTGGAACTATGTACACAAACATGGCTTTCAACTTGTACAGATTCTTCTGCCTCTGTGAATATACCTGGCTTTAAGTTCCAATTTGTACCTTGATTTTTTTTTAAATAAAAACGTTTTTTTGTCGTCCCCCCCCCCCCCCAGACAGGGTTTCTCTGTGTATCTCGGCTGTCCTGGACTCACTGTGTAGACCAGACTGGCCTTGAACTCACAGAGATCCGCGTGCCTCTGCCTCCCGAGTGCTGGGATTAAAGGCCTTGCCACCACTGCCACCCCCTGGCTCACCTATTCTTTTTTTGAAGTCTCTTTTGCACAAATTGCGGGAGTGCATGCACACATGTGGCTTTCAGCTTGAACAGGTTCCTCTGCCTCTGTGAATACACCTGGTTTTAAGTTTCTATTTGTACCTTGATTTTTTTTAACACAAAAACTATTTCTTTTCATACTTTATGTCTTTTTCTTTTCAAGTCTTGTTCTATTATATAGCCAAGACTGGACCTAGAGTCTCTGTGTAGACCAGGCTGGTATGGAACTCTTGATCTTCCTGTCTTTGCCTCCTGATGGTGGAATTACAAGCGTGCATAACCCACCTGGCTTACTTTATGAATTTTCTTAGTGTTTAGGGTAAATGCATTCTTCTTTAACAGTGTAACTTCTGCGGCTTCTAAATCAAGCTTATGAGAAGTATGAGGCATCTGATTCTCCTGCTTGTAAACATGTCATTTCCCTCTGGAATCCTTCGGCAGTTACTTCTAAGTTTAACAGTGTTCCCTCACGTTTCCTGTATCTTTCTAATGTTATTATTTTTTTTTTTTTGGTTTTTTCGAGACAGGGTTTCTCTGTGTAGCCCTGGCTGTCCTGGACTCACTTTTGTAGACCAGGCTGGCCTCGAACTCACAAAGATCCACCTGCCCCTGCCTCCCGAGTGCTGGGATTAAAGGCGTACGCCACCACCGCCCGGCCCTAATGTTATTTTTATATAAAATGATTTCATGTCTCTGAATATTTTATTACTGACATAGGATCTCACTATGTAGCCTGGGTTGTCTTAGAATTTAGGATTACAGGTGTGGACCATGCCAGCCAAATTTCATGACTTGATTTTGTCATTTCTGGAAAACATCACTAAGTTTTGTTGTTCACGGGTTATGTTATGGAAAGATTATGTTCTAAAATCTTTCTGAAGAAATTTATTATAATAGTTTGCATTTTCTTTTCTTTTCCAGTTCCTCACCATTCCTCCAATATGAGAAATGTAGTTAATATCTGTCAGTTATGAATTTTCTGCATTATGCTATTATTACTTTTCTTCTAGTTCTTATAGTTTTAAATTTAAATTTATAATTTATGAATGAAGTATATCTTACATGATTTCTTTCTGATGATAGGGGCTATTTGCCAGAATGGCAAGGATCATCTGAAAAAGACAGTTGACTATATATAACCCCATTTGTGTAGGTATGATGATCTTTCTAGCAGGTCTCACTCTAGAGTTATCATGAGGAATGCAGAATTTTTCTCAAAGAGTGAGTGTCCCCTCATTCTGTCTAATTCTACCTTATTCCTCGCTGATGATTAATTTAGAAAGTCATTTCCAAAAATTAAAAAAAAAATCTGTCTTTCTGGTATGTAAAGTATACAAAATGATTATAATTATGAGAATGAAAGAGCCATTCACTAAATTAACAAACGGAGAACTAGTTGATTATACAAATGTAATTAAGGCTAAATCAAAGACAAAACAAAACAAAAACCCAATACTGTAAGCTGAGTATGGTAGCATCCCACACACTCAAGAAGCTGAGGAAGGAGGTCTGAGAAATCAAGTCCAGCTTTAGCTACCTCTGGAGACTCCCCACCCCCATAGTATAGTATCTAGCATAGCAGAATGAAAACAAAAGACTTGCTTATGACATTTCTGATGATGCTGACTGTTACTGCCCAATCTCTATGAGAAACTGCTTTATTGAATCTTAAAGCACACATCTTGGTCATTTACGGTTAAAGATTCGCACCGAGTGGTGGCATGTTAGCACAGCTCAACTGCTGAGCAGCTGTTTAATGGGACTGCATAGTTGATGCCAATACACCGCTCAAAGTTGTGAACTCTACAAAGATGTTGGCAAGGGGACACATAGATAGCATTTCTAGATGAAAATAGCTCAGATAAGTATAATGCAAACTATGTACTCCCCTGAGTACAAGGAAGTGTTTTTAAATATGAGCAACAACAAGTCAGGACCAACAGGCCAGACAATTCAGTACATCTTTGGCTTTAGGTTATACAATCAACCAACTAACCAATCAACCTGGCTTTAAGTCAAGAACATAATTTACATAAATTTCATTTAAAGGGATATTTTAAATTATATATATATTTGTTTTGGTTTTTCAAGACAGGGTTTCTCTGTGTATCCTTGGCTGTCTTGGACTCACTTTGTAGACCAGGCTGGCCTTGAACTGAAAGAGATCCGTCTGCCTCTGCCTGCCTGAGTGCTGGGATTAAAGACATGCGCCACCATGCCTGGCATATTATGTATTTTTATTTACTTGGTTTTTTGAGACAGGGTCTTTCTAGGTAACCCGAGAGGATCTCAAACTCACAATGTAGCTCAGGCTAGCTTTGTCTGGCAATCATTCTGCTCAGTTCCAGTATCCCAAGTGCTGGGATTAGAGCTGTGAACCACCATACCTTCTTTCAAAGACAAGAAGGCGGGCCAGCTGGCCATAGTGATGCATGCTTTTAATTCCAGCACTTGGAAGGCAGAAAAAGGTGGATCTCAGTGAGTTAGTTCAAGGCTAACCTGTTCTACATAGTGAGTTCCAGGAGAGTCAGAGCTACATAATAAGAAACTCGCAAATGCAAAACCAAACCAAACCACACCACAGCAACAAAGACCAACCAATGAACCAACCAACAAACAAGGAAACAGCAAAATGAAAAGAAGAACTAAGAAACTGGACCAGTAAGATGGCATAGTGGGTAAAGCCACTTGCTGCTCTAAGGCTAAGGACCTGGGCTTGATTCTCATGATCCCCATGGTGAAAGGAGATAACCAACTCCCAAAACTTGCTGCCCTCTGATGCACAGTCACTGTGGTATCTAGGTATGTCCCCATGCAAAATAAATGCAAAATTAAAAAAAAATAAGAGGAGGCAGAAGAAATGGCTCAAAGGTCAAGAATTCTAGCTGCCAGCCGGGCGGTGGTGGCGCACGCCTTTAATCCCAGCACTTGGGAGGCAGAGGCAGGCGGATCTTTGTGAGTTCGAGGCCAGCTGGGTCTACAAAGTGAGTCCAGGACAGCCAGAGATATTCAGAGAAACCCTGTCTCGAAAAACCAAAAAAAAAAAAAAAAAAAAGAATTGTAGCTGCCCTTCCAGAGGACCCAAGTTCAATTCCCAGCACCCATATTGTGGCTCACAATGATCTGCAACTCCAGTTTCAGGGGCCTGACTCCCTCTTCTAACCTTCATGGACACCAGACACAAATAGTGCACAGCATAGGCAAAGCACACATGCACATAAAAATAATTTTAGAAAATTAAAAGTGAAGAGTACAAAGAGTACAGTGTGCTGACTAATGTTTTGTTTTGTTTTTGGAGACAAAGTTTTTCTGTGTAATAGCGCTGGCTGTTCTAGACTCACTTTGTAGATGAACCTGGCTTTGAACTCACAGAGATCTGCCTGCCTCTGCCTCCTGAGAGCTGGGATTAAAGATGTGTATGCCACACCTGGCTTAGTTTTTTCTTTTTTCTTTTTCTGTCAACTTGACACAAGGTAGGGTCATTTATGGAGAGAGACTATTGAAGAGTTGAGAAAATGCCTATACCAGATTGGCCTATGGGCAGTCCTGCAGGACATTTTGTTTAAATTAGTGATTGATGTGAGAGGGCACAGTCCATTATGAGTGGTGACAAATCTGAGGCAAGGTAGTTATGGGTTGTATAAAAAAGCAGGGTATTGAGTGTGGTGGCGCACACCTTTAATCTCAGCACTCGGGAGGCAGGAAGATCTCTGTGATTTCAAGGCTGAGAGGCAGGAAGGTCTCTGAGTTCAAGGCCAGCCTGGTCTACAAACTGAGTCCAGGACAGCCATTACACAGTGAGACCTTGCCTTGAAAAACAAAAAACAAAACAAAACAAAAACCAGGGTAGGTAAGAAGTACGCGGCCTTCTTCCATTCTCTGCTTTCAGGTCCTGCCTCCAGGTTCCTGCTCTGACTTCCCTGGATGATGAGGGTACCTGAGAGCTGTAAGCTGAAATCAGCTCTTTCCTCCCTAAGTTGCTTTTGGCTATGGTGTTTTATTATAGCAATAGTCAAGTAACTAATACAGACAGCATACTGAATTCTCTTTCTACTACTTAACTTCTACACTAGTTATAATTTTGTCAATTACTTGCCGACTAATTAATTCATTGTTTGTGTGACCGCGGGCGTTGACCCTTGCCTTACACCTTGAGACAGGTTTCTTTATGCACCAGGATGTGCCAGGCTGGCTGGTCTGCAGTCTCTGCCTCCATCTTGCAGTAGGAGCACTGGGATGACAGAACTTACTCAGGTTCGGAGGCTCTGACTAAGGTCCTTACGCTAAAGCGACTCATGCTTTACCTACTGAGCCATCTCCATAGCCACAACATCCCCCCCACTCCCAACCCAGACAAGGTTTCTCTGTGTAGCTCTGGCTGTCCTGGAACTCATTCTGTAGACCAGGCTGGCTGGCCTCTGCCTCCTGAGTGCTGGCATTAAAAGCATGCGCCAGCTGGCCGTTATGGATGGCTGTGAGTCACCATGTGGTTGCCAGGAATTGAACCCAGAACCTCTAGAAGAGCAGCCAGTGCTCTTAACCACTGAGAAATCTCTCGAGCCCAACAACAACCTCTTTTTGTTTTAAATAATTTATTTTTTATTTCTTCAAGTTACATCTCAATCACAATCCCCTCCCTACTCCCCGCCACAACCTCTTTTTTTTTTTTTTTAAAGAGACGACTTCACATTGCAGTCCAACTGGCTTTCCACTCAATGTATAGTCCAGGATGCCCTAAGACTTGTGGCAATCCTGTTACTTCAGACTCTCAAGGCCAGCTTTCAATACTGTTTTTTCAAAAGGTTTATTGAAATAGATTTCATATGCTACATAATTGTTTTAAATTGTTCAGAAGTTTTTAGTTCATAGAAATCCCGAAGCTTACAATGGCTGGATTTAGGGTTTTTCAACTTGTCAATGGTGTGCAAGTGATAAGACTTCAGGTCCACTATTTCAGTTCTGAACCTGATATATAGTGTAAGCTTCTCTTCCTTCTCCCCACCACCTCTTCCTCTCTGTAGACAAGGCTAGCCTGGAATTGGCTATGTGGCCCAGACTGGTAGAATTTACACTTCTCTTGCCACTGCTGCACCATGAGTGCTGGAATTACAGGCAAGCAGCACCATGCCTGGTGACAGGCACCAATATCTTCATGACGGTGGGCACTGGCTCTGAGCTGCACCTCTCACCCAGTCATGCAGCTGGGCTCTGTGATTTATAGACCTCAGGCCCAGTGTGTTCTCACTGATGTGTGTCATGGAGAGGACTCATAGCCACTCTGTTCTGCACTTTCAGTAGTGTATTAAACTAATTACATGAGGGGCTAGTGAGGCAGCTCAGTGAGTGAGTGTTTGCCAAGGACCTTAACAACTTGAGTTCAATCCTGGGACCCAAGTGGTGGAAGGAGAGAATTGATTTCTGCAAATTGTCCTCTGACTTCTACATGCATGCGCTGGCAAGCACGTGCACACATGCCTAAAACATGAGATATCAATGCTTTATTAGAGACAGGCTTTGTGCCGGGTGTGGTGGTGCAGCCTTCAATCCCAGCACTCAGGAGGCAGAGGCAGGCGGATCTCTGTGAGTTCAGGACCAGCCTGGTCTACAGAACAAGTTTCAGTACAGCCAGGGCTATTATATAGAGAAACCCCGTCTCAAAAAAAAAAGAAAAACAAACAAACAAACCAAAAGATAGGCTTTATGTTTGATAGCTTTGCATATGTGTTCTTAGCACATTTAAGGTGGCTAGGCTGTTATGTCTGGTAAATTGTTTCAAATGCATTTTCACTTAGGATATTTTTAAATTGTGAATTTACTGGGATGTAGCCCCACTGTAAACCTAAAACTATCTGTATTTACAGGTACCAGCATAGTCAATATATATATATATATATTTTTTAGAGATAGGGTTTTTCTGTGTACCTCTGGCTGTCCTGGTCTTGCTTTGTAGACTATGCTGAACTCAAACTCACAGCAATCTACCTGGCTCTGACTCCAGAATGCTGGGATTAAAGGCGAGCACCACCACGCCCAGTTCACAGTCAATTTTAAAAGACCTATCACATTAAAAGAAATCTGATTTTTTTTTTAAAAGGGAAGAAGTTTGATTGGTGGTTGGGCCTGGGGACATACTCCTTTCCTTAATCCCAGTGCATAGTGAATGGAGACAGGAGGACAGGGGTGGAGGTGGAGGGTGTTTGTCAAAGCCACTCTTGGTTCCAGAGCCCAGAGCCACCTGCCTAGCATGTACAAGGCCCTGGGTTCCCTACCTGCCCATGTAACTAAGAGTTGTTTATTCCAGCTGGGAGATTGTGGTTCCCTACCTGCCCATGTAACTAAGAGTTGTTTATTTCAGCTGGGGATTGTGGCACATGACTGTAATCCCAGCACTCTAGAGGCAGAGGCAGGAGAATCTTTGTGAGTTCAATGCCAGTCTGGTCTACAGAAAGAGTTCCAGGACAAACAGGGCTCCATGGAGAAAATCTGTCTCAAAAATAAAAAGTTGCCGGGCGGTGGTGGCGCACGCCTTTAATCCCAGCACTTGGGAGGCAGAGGCAGGCGGATCTTTGTGAGTTCGAGGCCAGCCTGGTCTACAAAGTGAGTCCAGGACAGCCAAGGATACACAGAGAAACCCTGTCTCGAAAAACCAAAAAAAAAAAAAAAGTTATTTGATCTCATTTGAAGGCCAACCTTACCTTAGCACTTCCTCACAGTGTGTGAGTAGAGGTGGAGGAAAGAGGAGACAGGGATTAGCATTCCCTGAATATTCACAGTGTGCTTTCACATTGTCTATCATACGAAGTTTAATTTTATCTATTATACAAGAAGTGGATACTACCTATCTGTTTTCTTTTTGTTTGTTTGGTTGGTTGGGTTTTTGAGATAGGGTTTCTCTGTGTACCAAGCCTGGCTCTCCTGGACTTGCTTTGTAGACTAGGCTGGCCTCAAACTCACAGAGGTCTACCTGCCTCTGCCTTCCCAGTGCTGGTATTAAAAGCTTGCACCACCACACCCAGCTTATCTAAGTTTTTAAAAAGAGGATTAGTAGGCTGGAGAAGTCTAGTCAATTCATCTGGTTACCAAGAAGTGAAAACGCGATCCAAAATCAGGTCTTTCTGGGTTCAAAGTGGCAATGATGTGTGCAGTCAAGGCCTTCTACCAAGGCCTTTGATATGTAATGTCAGACTTGAAAGGTAGCTTAACATTATTTAACCCAGACCCATACTAAATTAAAATATTCCCTCAACATACACTGTTTACATGTATTGACTTATCACACTCTATTCTGCAAACATATACAATTATTATGAGTCAATAAAAATAAAAAAGACATCTCCTCTGACCATATGGCCACAAGCTCAGGCTTGAAAAATAAAGACAAATTAACTATCAATTTAGCTTTCCTTTACTGAGCTACAAAATCAAACCCCCACCCATCTGCCAACAAAAGCAAAACGGAGTCAAACACGGAAGGCCTCTCCAGCCTTGGATGAGCAATTTCCTTTGAACTGCTTGCTTTTCTTCATGGACTATCTTTTCTAAACACATCAGTTCATTCTTTTAGGAGAGAACAGTTTAATCATCTTGATTGTTTCTTTAGATCATCTAGTAATACATTTTGGCCTCTGGCTGATCGTGTTCTAGCTAGCTCCTCCTGATTCTATGTTTTTGAGAAGACACAGTCATGTGTGATGTTATACTCTGTATTTGATTGACAGTGGTCAGCCGAGCAACAGCAAACGAGGGGCGACTGGGTCACTTTCATCCCTGATGGTGGCAGAGAATGCTAGCACCTCAAGTGTGTATGCCCTGAAGAAGTGTGAACACAGGGAGGTATGGAAACACTCGAGTGAGTGTGAACACACCAATCTAAGAACATACTGGAGTAAGAGCACATGGACGTGTGCATACACTGACATAAGTGCACACTGAGTCACAAATATACTGAAGTATGGAGAACTGGTGTGAATACATCAAATTATGGACATATTACAGAAGTATGGACACACTGAAGAAGTGTGGACATGCTGAAGTATGAAAACCCAAAGTATGAACACTTTGACGAATGAACCCGCTGAAGAATAAACACACTATGCAAGAAGTATGGACACTCCTGATGAAATCTGCTGCCACTGCTGACTTTGCCTGGTCTGTCCTTCTAGACCTTTTTGGTTTAGTTGCTCTCTACTTTTTGGCCTTTACTGCTCTGGCATAATCTAACAGTTCTTTGATATATTTTTTTTTCCTCCGTGGTTCATGTTCAGCATCAGCTTTAGCTTTTAAGACCGATCCTCTATTTTGAGCACTACATTTTGGACTGTACCTTACTTCAGGGTATATACTCTCTCTGAGATGTATTCCAAACATTACATTCTTTTCTTAGTTTTAGCTTCTTGATATGTGAATGATAAATTCAATGACCTATTAAGTTTACATCAGAATATCACCAACAGGGTTAATTTTGACCATAACCTAATATCACTGCTAATACTTTCTTTTTTTCTTTTGGTTTTTCGAGACAGGGTTTCTCTGTGTATCCTTGGCTGTTCTGGAGTCACTTTGTAGACCAGGCTGGCCTTGAACTTACAGAGATCCACCTGTCTCTGCCACCTGAGTGCTGAGATTAAAGGCATGTGCCACCACCACCACACCTGGCAATTAGACAGCTGTGAACTGCCATGTGGTTGCTGGGATTTGAACCCAGGTCCTTTGGAAGAACAGCCAATGTTCTTAACTGCTGAGCCCCCACTGCTAGTATTTTCTCTTGGCCACTTCCTAATTCAAGTGACTTGGAGCTTTTTAGGTGTTTTGTGTGTGTGTATGTATGTGCATGTGTGTGTCCATCCATATGTCCTTTGTCCTAGGCTACTATTATTCTAAGGGGGTCATAAAAACAGGGTTAAAAATGATAACAAGAGGCCATTTAGCCATTTCTTATTAACAGAGAACAGGGCTGGCAAAATGCTCACTGTGTAGAAGTGTTTGCTATATGAGCCTGACATCCTGACTTTAATCCACAAAATCCACGTGGAAAAACCTGATGTGGTAGTGCACATCTGTAAGCCCAGCACCCATATGGCAAGACGGGAGGCACAGGCAGAAGAACTGCTAGGAAACTAGGGGGCCAGCTGGTCTGCAGTATACATCACAGCAGAAATAAGAGACTTCAAGGTAGAAGGCAAAAGTGACCCCCTAAATTGTCCTTTGATTTCCATATATGTCAGGCATGTCCCCCAACCTCTACAAAAACCTTAAAAATACAAAAGAAGATCCAGAAAAGTGTACTTATTATTAAAACAAATTCAATAAACTTAAAATACAATAAGGAAAAGCACACATTTCATTCTTTGAAAACAAAACAAAAGACACTCAGAAGTTGACAACACATAATAGATATGAAAGTGATAGAAAAAGCCAAGGGTATCTATACACAGATAAAATATTTTTATGGCCGGGCGGTGGTGGCGCACGCCTTCAATCCCAGCACTTGGGAGGCAGAGGCAGGTGGATCTCTGTGAGTTCGAGGCCAGCCTGGTCTACAAAGTGAGTCCAGGACAGCCAGAGCTGTTATACAGAGAAATCCTGTCTCGAAAAACAAACAGACAAAAAAATTTTATGGTGATATATTTTATTGGTTCACACAAGTCAGAGCATTATGTGTGGGAAACAACAAAGGTATTTAAGGATTTAAAGAAAGTGTTGAAAAGACTAAAAGCGGCCGAAGAAGACCAGAACAGTGTGGACTACTTCTACTGTGTTCTGCACATCGCAAACATAATGGTCCCAAAGTAATTCGAATGGCTGGGCATGCTGGTGAGTGTTTGCAATCCCAGCACTTTCGAGTCTGAGGCAGGAGCATGCTAAGTTTGATGTCTGCCTGGAATACATAGTGAAGTCCTGCTATAAGCAAATTCAAGCCATGCAGCTCAAAATTCAAGGAGAGTTAGCCCTCCACAGAATAGAAAACTGAGATCAAGTGCTGCTCCCTGTGAAACGGGGAAGGCGGTCACACCGCAGCTCTTGCGAGGTCTAGGCACAGAGAGTGAAGGCAAAGGGACTACGTGGAAGACAGAGATAGTAAACACACTGTGATCAGGCCAGACTGGTTGGTGGCGAGCCCAGAGACTGACCGTCTGCAGGTCCGCAGCACTAGAGTTATAAGTATATGCTACTACACCCGGCTTTCTATGAAAGTACCAGGGGTTAGACGCAGGTCCTCATGCTTGAGGGCCAAGCAGATACTGATGAAGCTGCCTCCCTAGGCCCTAAACATCAAATATTATTTAGAAAAGATGCCATGAGGGGAGTAATCTTTTCAGTGAGGTTTTTGTCATGACTCTGTGGTTGTGCTAGGGACTGAGCTGGGGTCTCGCGCACACTTAGCATTGTAACTAAGCTGCTTAGGCCAGCCTGGAACTCATTCAGCAGTCCATGCGGTTCTTAACTTGCAATCCTCTGGTCAACAGTCCTGAGTAGCTGGGGTTCCAGGCCCATGTTGCCAGCCATGGGCAAAAAAGATTAATGTTTGTTTGTGTGTTAGAAGGACTAAACAAAAGGCATGGAGGGGTAACTTAAAGCTTGTCTTTTCGCTGCCTCCTCATTCCAGGTGTACTTGATTAGATACATAACTGGTCCCTAACAGGGTAGATAGTGTAATATCCTTGACTTGAAAACACTTAAAACCATTTAAAACAAGAATTTATAACATCTGAAGATATATTTATCCCTTGAATATCCTCAATCATGAATTCACAAACCTTTATATTGAAAAAAAAATTTAGGGGCTGGTGAGATGGCTTAGAGGTTAAGAGTACTGGCTGCTCTTCCAAAGGACCCAGGTTCAAATCCCAGCACCCATATTGCAGTTCAAAACTGTCTGTAATGGCTGGGTATGGTGGCGCACGCCTTTAATCCCAGCATTCAGGAGGCAGAGGCAGGCGAGTTTCTGTGAGTTTGAGGCCAGCCTGGTCCTACAGAGTAATTTCAGGACAGGTAGGGCTCCACAGAGAAACTCTGTCTCAGGGGGGAAAAAAAAACCCAAAAACCCAAAAGGAAAAAAAAAATCTAAATTTATGTTTGGGCCTGGGGATGTAGCTTAGTGGAAGTGGTTGGGCACTGCTCGTCTCCCACCCAGCTCTGCAAAAGGAAACACAAGGAAACACATAACAAACAAGACAACAACCAACCTTAGGGGCAAATCCTAGAACTGTATGCCTGGGTTTTAATGTTTTCACTATAACAATTCTTTTCCTACCACTCGTTTCCATTTGTATTTAAGTTTCAATGTTTTGTATATGCCTTACCACTGACTTCATATTTAATTTGTGAAGAACACCACCACTGTTGATTAGAAATGTACAAACCTGAAAAGCAATTACATTTTCATTTACGGAAATATTAGCTTACCTTCTTAGTGGCTGGGATTTTTTTTTCCCCAGTGGTGTTGAGTGTAAAAAGTAACTGAATAGGTGTATAAGAAAAAAAATGTAAAAAGGTGTTCTTAAGAAACTTTCCAAACAGTTACATATGAACTAAAAAGGGTGACACACATATAGAAATATGCAATTTGTTGGAACCCTTTATGAAGCGAATTGCCTAAGGGGCACTTGGGATGTGAAAAGCCCCTGAAATCTTCCGAGAAATCACAAAGAACATATGAGTTAGACTCCGGGAACATAAACATACTGTCAAAGAATGATAATTATACTGTGACTTCACTTTTAAGAAAGCTGCTTAACTGCAGGGTTTGTTTCCTTTTTGCTAGGTGACAGGCACAGCCATAAGAAGTGGGTTCTCTAGGGCAATGGAAGTCAGCCCACCTCTCAACCAAAGGTGGCTCTGTACATTCTAGGGGCTTAATAAGGACTGACTGATTAATCTGAGTTAGATACTAACGGAAGTAACCACGGGCCCCAGAAACATTACTGACAAAAAACACCAAAAGGGACTGTAGACATGTTAGGTCTTAGATGTTCTATGAATGCCTACATCCCCAGTGGTGTGGTGAGTAGAGGCTGCTGCAGCTGCAGTCCTCAGGCCTCGTGTTGTGGGAGGGGTTTATCAGTTTCTCTACCTTTTCAGTTAAAATGGTATCAGTAATCATAAAGAAACAGTATTGCAGGGGGAGCAATGAGAAACATATTAAATGTTGGTTTCTACAGGCTATTCGATAGCTGGTAGTACAATTATTAATAAAATATTTAGGAATGCATAAGAATTTCTAGGATCAAGTCTTTTTTTTTGTTTTTGTTTTTTAAGACAGGCTTTCTCTGTGAATCCTTGGCTGTCCTGGACTCACTCTGTAGACCAGGCTGGCCTTGAATTGGGCTATTAGTTCTCCTTCTTCATCAGTCCTTAAATCCACTCACAAAGCATTATAATTCTACTTTTTTTTTTTTGGTTTTTCGAGACAGGGTTTCCCTGTGTAACAGCTCTGGCTGTCCTGGACTCGCTTTGTAGACCAGGCTGGCCTCGAACTCACAGAGATCCGCCTGCCTCTGCCTCC
>CAJQZJ010018033.1:4161104-4177463 GCA_907164525.1 Lophiomys imhausi
GTGTGTGTGTGTGTGTGTGTGTGTGTGTGTGTGTGTGTGTGGTTTGAGACAGGGTTTCCTGTGTGTATAGATTTGGCTGTTCTGGAACTCACTCTGTAGACCAGGTTGGCCTTGAACTCACAGAGACCCACCAAAGTCATATACCACCACTGCCTGGCAGCAGCAGACCTACTTCTTCTTCTTTTTTTTTTGTTTTTGGTTTTTTGAGACAGGGTTTCTCTGTATAACAGCTCTGGCTGTCCTGGACTCGCTTTTGTAGACCAGGCTGGCCTCGAACTCACAGAGATCTGCCTGCCTCTGCCTCCCAAGTGCTGGGATTAAAGGCATGCACCACCACCGCCTGGCAGCAGACCTACTTCTAAGCAGTTTTGTTTTTTTTAATCGAGGTAACACTATCTCAGAAAATGAAAACTTTGTATGGTCAGACTCCAAATGTTTTAGAGATGAGAATCTGGATCTGCCCTACTTGGTGCCTTTGTGCCATTCTCATTTACCAGCATTATTGGTATGTAGCTTGGATCTAACACATGTTACATGAACATGTAGAGTCACATGACAACTCAGTGCTCTGCCTTAAAGGTGGAGCTGAAGCCTTAACTAAGAAAAGCGTCTGAGGAACTTTACAGTGTTCATTTGTTTTCTATCTGAATCACCAACTTAAACTTTTGAAATATGGCTGACTCAGGCCCTGATGTTCCCAGGACCGTGACTAGCAGGAAGTAAGCCGACACCTTGGGTGCTGTTAATCAGAATTTTGTCACTGCGACCACATGACTGAGACAACTACATAAGTGAGGAGGGATTATTTTGGTTCATAGCTTTTTAGCTACTATATGAACTCATGATTAATGTGGCTTCAAGTCTGATGTATAAAATGTAGAACTAAAATTGCTTCTATAATTTTCAAGGTCCAGCATAATCCTTTAGAATTAAATGAGACTCACCATTCCGAAAAGAAAGTTGTATATAGCTTTGTGAAGGAACAGAAACCTTTGGTTATGATCTCTTACATATTCAGATTTAAAAACATACACTGCTGAAGGAACAATTTCTTGAATGCAGAATTCTAGGCCAAAACTAATGGCTGCAGTGATGTCAAAAGCCAGAAGAAAGGATGGGTGTCTGCAGAGAAGCTCTACCTACTCGGTCATTGGCTATGATGAGCTTATCAACCTCAAGGCTATCTCTGAACTGTAGTCCAGAGGCTTGAGGCGGAGCTCAGCTGAAGATGAGTTCCAACCTTGGTCCCACCAGTGTAAGAAGTGGGCATGGTAGCACACGCCTTGAAATCTTAGCACTTGTTAGGTGGAGGCAGGAGGATCGTAAGTTCAAAGTTTGGCTATACAGTGAGTTTGAGGATCACCCGGACGGGGTACCTGAGCCTGTACCAAAAAGGAAGGAAAGAAAAAAACAAATCAGTTTGGGACTGTCTTCTTGCCCTGCTGTGTTTTTGATTGCTTTTGAGATTTCCACTAGTTAACCCAGCCTGCCTCAACTCTGCATCTCCCTGCCTCAGCATCCAGATGCTGCAGCGTGAACCAGGGCTGCCATGACCTCCTCTTCTTTACTCTCTTATCCATCATCTAAGAGCACTTCCGCCAAACCCATTCTTCTTCTCCTTCTTTAAAATTAGATTTTAACGTGTATGTTTGTGCATATGCTTGCTTGACACCACATGCAGCTGCCCACAGGCCACATGTCAAAAGTCCTACAACTGGAATTGTATGCAGCTGTAAGCAGCCCCATTTGGGTGCCAGTAACTGAGTCCATAGCTCCAAGCAGCAAGTGCTCTTAACTGTGCCATCTCTCCAGCCCCTGCCCCATTTCTGGTGAATAAAACCTTCCAACAGCACTGCTAGGACACGCACCTTTGAACTATTTCCAGCAACAGTCCCCAGCTAATCTCTCTCAACAATATTCTTCCAGGGATTTCTTTCCCAAATAGGGGACAGACTTTGTCCACACCAGAAAACAACTTCAGTGATCTCATAAATCAGTGATTTCTTTGGAAACTTTCTGTTTTAGAAAAGTAAGATAGTGGGGATGGAGAGATGGCTCAGCAGTTAGGAGCACTGGCTGCTCTTCCAGAGGACCCGGGTTCAAATCCCAGCACCCACATGGCAGCTCCCAGCTGTCTGTAACTCCATTTCCAGGGGATCCAACACAGAGACACACATACAGTGAAAACACCAATGTAGAAAAAATACAAATAAAATTTAAAAAATTATTAAAAAAAGACAGTTTGCTGGAAAAAGGCTTCAGACTTTGCAATATGTTGGTAAGGATCCAGAGATACTTGCACTCTTGTCATTGCATACAAAGCGTTAAAAGCACACTCACCCTGGAAAAGGGTGGCACTTTCTTGGCAGTGTATGCTCACCCTGAAACCTACCATTTGTGCTCTAGCATGCACCCGAGACAAACAGAGGCCCGTATTTTGGACAAAAACCTGCATACAACTGTTTGGAATGGTTTTATCTGTAGATTGGATAATGTATTTTAAAATTAAACGTACAAATAAACAATAAATAAGATAAATAGGTAATCATAAAATAGATACAAAATTATAACTAGTATATTAGTCATAGTAGTAATATAAGAAGAGTAAATTAAGAATTTAAATGTACCATCACATGACCCAAGTAACTACCAGCTGTTGGTGGGTTAGTGAACTGTGCTGCAGTCATATAATATGGCATAAATACTCAGTTAAATAATTAAAAAAAAATCCAGGTGCAAAAGGCTGTATGTTGCTAATGCAATTTATACGACTTTCTCTAAAAGGTGAAATTACAGGTGAGAAAATTGGCCAGTTGATATTAAGGCACAGGACAGGAGAAAAGAAAGAAAGTCACCTCAAAGGGAGCATGAGGGAATTTTTTGCAGTGGAGAGATTATTTTACATATTGGCACTGGTAATAGTAACAAATATGTGTATTTGCCAAAAGAGACAGAGAAATTAATGTTGCTGGAAATAGTTCAAAGTTAAGTCATACTGTATGTGTGTGTGTGTGTGTGTGTGTGTGTGTCTGTGTGTGTGTGTGTGTAATTTTTTTGAGGTAGGGTCTCATATATCTCAGGCTAACCTCAAAGTTCCTATGTAGCTAAAGATGGCCTTGGGCCTGAGCATCCTGCCCCTCTTGCCTGAGTGCTGGAATTTTAGGGAAGTATCACTATGCTCAGCTTTCTTTGGCGCTAGGGATGAACCACAGGCCCTTGTGTGTGCCAGGCGAATAGTCTACACGCTGAGCTATATACCTGCCCCTGTTTATATTTTTTTTTTTTTTTTTTTTGGTTTTTCGAGACAGGGTCTCTCTGTGTAGCCCTGGCTGTCCTGGACTCGCTTTGTAGACCAGGCTGGCCTCGAACTCACAGAGATCCGCCTGCCTCTGCCTCCCAAGTGCTGGGATTAAAGGCGTGCGCCACCACCGCCCAGCTCTGTTTATATTTCTTTTTTTTTGTTTTTTGTTTTTGTTTTTTTTTTTTTTTCGAGACAGGGTTTCTCTGTGTATCCTTGGCTGTCCTGGACTCACTTTGTAGACCAGGCTGGCCTCGAACTCACAAAGATCCGCCTGCCTCTGCCTCCCAAGTGCTGGGATTAAAGGCGTGCGCCACCACCGCCCGGCTTGTTTATATTTCTTAATCAATCGGATTTAAACCACAAAATAATCAGCCAGCACAAACTGGACTGGATGGATTTAAAAAGAAAGGAAGTGTGGAAGGAAGGGAGCGAGAGATAGAGGAAGGAAGAAAGAGAACACAAAGGTGAGTAGGGAGGTGGGGGGGATCTGAGAGAAAGGTATGAATAGGATCAAAACATTTCATACACTGTATGAAATATTATTTTATAATAAAGTTTATAAATTAAAAAAATAAATTCTCTCTTTGGGGGGGATTGAGACAGGGTTTCCCCGTGTAGCCCTGGCTGTCCTCGAACTCAGAGGTTCACCTGCTTCTGCCTCCTGAGTGCTGGGATTAAAAGTGTGTGCCACCATGCTTGGCTTCTCTCTCTCTCTCTTTTGAAAAAAATTAAATTCTCCAAGAATTAAAAACATTTGGTGAGCAACACTTAGAATTTGGAGGTGGGAGGTCAGAAGTTCCTAGTTATTCTTGGCTAGAGAGGTGGAGGCCTGCCTCATACTCAGACCCTTTCTCTCGCTCTCAAAAAAAAAAAAGCCCAAAAAAGCGCTTGAACATTAGGGCCCAACATATTTACTATGAACACAGTATGGCCATACTGTGATGGTAAGACAGTGGCACACTGAGGAAATTTAATGTCTTATGGCAGAAAGAAATAAAGCAGGCAGCGATTAAATATTTGGAAATCAGTGACTGAGATATAAACAAATAATATGGGTCAACAAGAAAGGCATTCCAGAAATGAGTTGGCACTAAAAATAAAGTATATCACAAATGAAATGTCATAAAAATGGATAGATCACAGTGAGCTACAAACAGATGTCACTATGAACATAGGACACCACGATCCAATCATCTTAACTCAAACATAGATTTGGAAAATGCTCAAAAGGTGACAAACTATTACAAGGTGGGAAAAGTACCTCCTGGTGATTTAGAAGCTGCTCCAAATCCGATGCCATCTGGTTCTTCGTCTGCAGAAGGGCTGATTTTTCTTTATTTAAGTTGCTGTTAAAAACCCAAGTGTTAAAAAGTGATCATGTTGTTTGTGTTTAATTAAGAGGAAATAAATAAAAAGAATAAATGTAAATTTGATGGTTTGAACTGAAGATAAATCAGATTTGCAGTCAATAAAGACAGCAGAGCAGACATTATAAGATTTAGTTGAATGACAGGTCGACTATCCTACCTGCTCTGGGCATACAACCAATGTTTTACTGATTGCTTACTCCTGAAATGTTAAAAGGAGGTAAAAAGAAAGCACACACACATGGGCAGATATTGAAACACAAGATATTAGGAGTCAAACTGAAATACTTATCCCTAGAACTAGCTGTTGTTTTGGTTTTTTTGAGACAGGGTTTCTCTGAGTAACAGCGCCCTGACTGTCCTGGACTTACTCTGTAGACTGGGCTGGCCTTGAACTCACAGAGATCTACTTGCCTCTGCCTCCCAAGTGTTGGTATTAAAAGCAAGTGCTGGGCTGGAGAATTGGCTCAGTGGTTAAGAACACTTGTGGCCTTTTCAAAGGATCAGGGTTTGAGTCCCAGCAACCACATGGAGGCTCACTACTTCCTCAGGCACTAGGCATGCACATGGTACACGGACATGCATGCAGGCATAGTTAGCACTCATGTGAATAAAATAAATCTGAAATTAAAAAAAAAGCAAGTGCCACCATGCCTGGTTAACAGTAGTATTTTATAATTTGTCACATTATAAATTATGAAATATTTAACTTAAATCAGTCTACTGTAAACTTTGCAAAATAATTTTGTCATCAAATTCTTTTTGTTTCTTCTTTATTTTGGGGACAGGGGTTCTGTTGATATGATTTCTTTGTGTAGCCTGGGCTGCTCTGGAACTAGCTCTGTAGACCAGGCTGGCCTAGAACTCAGAGAGATCTGCCTGCTCTGTTTCCAGAGTGCTGGGATTAGAGGGGTGTGCCACCACTGCCCGTTGTCCAAGGATTTAAAAAGAAAATCCCATGTCCTCCCGGTAAGTCAACTTCCCATGAAGCATCCGTGTGTCCTCTGGAGGAGAGGCTGGATGCAGGTCTGACTTGTTTCTTCCTGTGCACTCACTCAGCTGTGCCATGCAAACACACACTGCTGCACTGCAAAGTGCTCCACTGAAACTTGCTCTTGACATCTGTGAAGGTATAACTGCTCATGGGTGTCAAAGGGCTGTGCGGATTACCTGGTGAATGATTACATAGAGCGCTGAACACATAAACTCTACGCTAATGCTGCACACTATTACTAACTTAGATGAAAAACAGGCATCAGAGGAAAATAGTAATTAAATGCCAATAAAGGCAAGTAGCTCAGCAGAAAAACAAACTGACATGCAGAGGTAGGCGCCAGAGATCCTACTAAGCCACGCAGCTGAAAAGAACAACAAGGTGTACAGGACAGAGTGCCATGCTCCACCAGGCTGTAAGGCACTGCAAGCCTAACACGTTTCTGAAATGCTCAAATTTGAAGCTATTTATATTTTATCTGAAGACACATACTACTTAAAATGAATGTAAAGTCCGGGAAACAGAACTAAGTCTTTTCAAGGAGTGTTTACATTTGTAAGTAAGTACACATACACAATGCACTTTCTGTACCAAACAACAACAAGCTCATTAAATAAAATTCACAGCACAATGGAAATGGATTGTTGGTGTAATTAAAGGGTTCTGACCAGATACTTTCTAGCAAGATTTTGCATATAATATTTAACGTTTTAAGAATAAAGCAAGTGTTCCACAATTAAACAGCAAAACAGCCCCACACTGTGGAACCCAAGCTGGGTGAGATAACGCAGTGTGATAGTGTTGCATTTGAAGGATAGCAGGCAGCTTATCACAAGCATCATGGGCACTTCAGACCACATTCTCTGACTGCAAGATCTGGGGACATACTTGCCATAACACATTTAAGTCAAAAGTGACACAGCTTTAACATGGGCATTTTTAAAACGTCACATGGTTATTAAGTTCACTGTCCTGACAGTATGGACTGATGGTATGTAGAAATTCAGTCTTCATAAGATATAGTTTATAACAATGGGAACTGCTTTTAAAAAAGATAAAGCTTCCATGTGTGACTCATAAAGCTACAAAACAAACCTCCTTATGAGCATGTCTATCTTGAACGGTATATTACACCCATAATTGTTCAATTCACTGTTAATTATTACTTAGAAATTCATGTTTATGGCTCTGTTTCACCTGCTATATGAAAACATATGCCTGATATAATGTACCTTAGCTTCCTGGATCAACATACCCGGGTTTAGCCGTGTAAGAGAAGTTGACAATGTGATCTTTTCCTCTTTAACTACTGGTTAAGAATAAACTGAGAAACGACAGCAGGGAAACAAAACTTACACGCTAATCAATCACTCTCTTTTCACGCTCCCCTCAGATCCAAAGTAGAGCTCACCCTGCATTTTCCAGACTGACTGTCTCTTGTGGTGTAGTGGAGAGTTAGCATGCTACTTTTAGAATAGATTACTACTTTAATGACCGGGGAATTCAAAGTAGTTACTAGCAACGTCTTAATGTGAGCTTCCCAACATGCTTCTGATGATTTTATTTCAGTACATATTTACTCTAATCTTTCTGGATTCTAAGCACAGGGTGTAATAGGTCTCGTGGTATGGCCCAGTGGTAGAATGCTCGCCTGAATAAATTATATAAATATTTAAACCTCTAAGGGTTAAGGGTAGCACAACATTATTGTTTAATTTTCAAAGAAAATAATGAATTCACTCAATTCTTCTGTGGTTAAGTCAAGGCCCCATGTATCCCAGGTTGGCCTCAAACTCCTTATGAATTAGCTGTGTGTGAGTGTGCACGCTTGTGTGGAAGCTGCAGGAACATTAGGCTTCCTCTTCTTATTCTGCCTTATTCCCCTTGATGGTCTGCTACTGAACCTGGAGCTGGGCTGGCAGCTAGCAAGGCCCAGTGATCCCTTCTGCACCCCACAGAACAGTGATTACAGGTGCATGGGACCACACCTAGCTTTTTTAGTTGCTGTTAAGGTGGGTACTGGTATATGAACTCACGTCTTTGAGTTTGCACAGCAAGTACTCTTCCTCTGAGCATCTCTCTTATCTTGTAACTGATTTCTTAGTGTCATCACCACACCTTATCATTCTTACATGCATGGAGGCACAATTTCTAATGCCACAATGACAGCACTTTGATTTTCACAACAGATGGCAGTTGCTTCACCTGGGAGTGAGATATCATATCCCATCAAGTGTTAGATCGGAATCTGTTAAAATATGTTATGAATTTATGAAACACTATTTTGGTAATCTGAGCATGATGGTGCACACCTTCAATCCTACTATCAGGAAGCAAAGGCAGGTGTATCTGTGAGCTCAAGAACAACCTGGTTTAAGTAGTGGGTTCCAGGACAGCCAGGGCTCCATAGCAAGACCCTGTTTCAAAAATACATTCTGGTAGCTAATTCTATGATTGATTGATTTAGCTTTTATGATTACTGTTGCTATAACTATAGTTTTACTTTTTGTCCAAATCCAACCTTCTGAGAAATGTTATTTCTCATTTTTATGATAATTATCAGCACACAGAATTGTCAAGAGTTACATAAATACCAATAATGGCAATCACTTATGAGCGCTCAAGACGTTTATATGCTATGCATATTATAAAAAATTGTATCTTAATCATGAGAACAGCCATGTGAATTAGGTGTGTTTTTTTTTTTTTTTTTGGTTTTTTCAAGACAGGGTTTCTCTGTATAGCCCTGGCTGTCCTGGACTCACTTTGTAGACCAGGCTGGCCTTGAACTCGCAAAGATCTGCCTGCCTCTGCCTCCCAAGTGCTGGGATTAAAGGCGTGC
The DNA here is from genome assembly GCA_907164525.1 of Lophiomys imhausi. Taxonomy (NCBI): domain Eukaryota; kingdom Metazoa; phylum Chordata; class Mammalia; order Rodentia; family Muridae; genus Lophiomys; species Lophiomys imhausi. Next base: position 4,169,609 of record CAJQZJ010018033.1, read on the forward strand.
GCCACCACTGCCCGGCCGTGCGCCACCACTGCCCGGCGTGAATTAGGTATGTTAATACCACTCTCGGTGAAGAAGAAGCTGGCTGTATAGTTCAATATCACGGCCATGAGCCCCTGGGACAAATAAAATGAAAATTAATTTAATTTAAATAGAACTAAGAAATTTGTTTCTCAGTAACATGTGGGAAGTAGCTATCATACTGGATAGTGAAGATATGAAAGTTTTTTTTATTGTTACAGAAAGTTTGACAAGATAATAGACAGGGGAGTTTCCTAGTTTGTCCCAATTCAAAGAGAAGCCCTGGGCTGGATTATAACTCATGTGACCTATTTATAGAGTCAGCATGACGTTTCCAAAAGGAGATCTTCGTTTCATTATGTGTTAATTATGTGTGTATGTGTGAGTCTATGTGGGAGTATGAACACAAGTGAGTGCAGGTACCTGCAGAGACCAGATGAGACTGGAGGATCCCCTAGAGCTGGAGTAGAGGCAGCTGGGAGCTACCTGTTGTGCGAACTAAACTGGCTCTGCATGAGCAATACATACTCTCAACTACTAAGCCACCTCACCAGCCTCTCCAGTATGCCCTAAGAATCTTTTTTAAAAAAGATAAAACAAGTTCATTTATTATGGAATGTTTTAAATGAGAGAAAATATAACCCTGTATATCTGTCTTATTACCAACTCAAAGCCTTACTTTTAATAAATATCGTACTCTATTTCATTCCTCTTTTTTAGTTATATTATTTAAAGAGAAATTACTCATTATCTAGGGCAGAACATAGGGAGGCAATATAGCATTATGGCTGAGACTACAGAAATACCATTAGGGAGATATTGAATCCAAATTTGGTTCTTCTGCCAAGCTATATGCTTTTAGAGGCAGGTTGCTTACTTTTTCAAAGGATGAATTTATCTATGTAATCTTTTCTAACAGCTATTATTTTTTCCTCATATTAAGCCTTTCCAGCTGCTTTAAATACTTACTTTGTTAAGAATTAAAGCAGCTGGAAAGGCTTAATATGAGGAAAAAATAATAGCTGTTAGAAAAGATTACATAGATAAATTCATCCTTTGAAAAAGTAAGCAACCTGCCTCTAAAAGCATATAGCTTGGCAGAAGAACCAAATTTGTCTTGCTTCTTTAATTCTTAACAAAGTAAGTAATTAAAAATTATTGTGCCAGGCATGGTGGCACATGCCTTTAATCCCAGCACTCAGGAAGGCAGAGGCAGGCGGATCTCTGTGAGTTTGAGGTCAGCCTGGTCTACAAAGCAAGTTCAGGACAACCAGAACTGTTACACAGAGAAACCCTGTCTCAAAAACCCATTCCCCCCACTCAAATTATTTCAAGGCAAATGTAGGAGATATTTTTCTCTAGGTTTTTTTTTTTTTTTTTTTTTTTGGTTTTTTGAGACAGGGTTTCTCTGTGTAGCCCTGGGTGTTCTGGACTTGCTCTGTAGACCAGGCTGGCCTTGAACTCGCAGAGATCCACCTGCCTCTGCCTCCCAAGTGCTGGGATTAAAGGCGTGTGCCACCACGCCCGGCCCTCTAGGTTTTTTGTTTGTTTTTGGTTTTTCTTTTTTGTTTTGTTTTTTGAGACAGGGTTTCTCTGTGTATCCTTGGCTGTTTTTGGTTTTTCAAGACAGGGTTTCTCTGGGTCTCCTTGACTGTCCTGGACTCACTTTGTAGACCAGGCTGGCCTCGAACTCATAGAGATCCGCCTGCCTCTGTCTCCTGAGTGCTGGGATTAAAGGCATGTACCACCACGCTCTACTTTTCTCTAGGTTTTTAATATATCTTGTCTCCAAGATTATAAAAGTAAGATAATATTATAAAGATTTCAACTATAATAAATATAACATATTTATTTAAAAATAACATAACAAGAAAAAGGTTCCATCTGAAGTCTCTTCCTCAGTTTCCCTAAAATAACTACATGCTTAGTAGATGATTAAAGATACAACTTTCTGTTGTTTGGAACCAATACTTATAGTGAAATCAATCAATTAATTGAATCAATTATCAGTTACATAGAAGAAATACTTCACACTTTACAGTAATTTTAGAAATAAATGTTTACTTATTTTGATGTTTACTGTATATTTGTGACTTTATCACATCACCAAAAAATTAAGACCATGTATAAAGTTCTGGAACAATTATTTTGGTATGGAAAGAAAAATAAGAGATGAAGATGACTTATATTGAAAGAACATTCATACTTCAGAATTAAGCAGGAAGAGTTTAATGATTTTGGTTGTATATCTTAGGAAACATGCTTTCTAATATTCTCTTGTTTCACATTTATAGTGGTTTAATGATTATTCAGAAAATTAAAATTTTAATACCAATCTTAAATTTGACAATTAAGCTAAATGACCAACTACTTATGTATCAAAACCTTGTTCTCAATGTATAGGATCATCTTTTTTTCTGTTTAAAAAAGTAAAAATGGCCCTGCATGGTAGTGCACACCTTTAATCCTAGCACTTGGGAGGCAGAGGCAGGCCTGGTCTACAAATCAAGTCCAGGCTAGCCAGGGGTATTACACAGAGAAACTCTGTCTCGAAAAACCAAAACTAACACTGGGTGCCAGCAAGATGGGTCAGCAGGTAAGGGTTCTTGTTGCCAAGCATGACAAACACACATACACACACAACCAAAAAACACAACCCCTAGAGTTCTAAATGAATAGGTTAAAGACTGTTACTGACTGAACAGGGTGTGTTGGTGTACACTTTTATTTCCAGCACTTGGGAGGCAGAAGCAGGCAGAGTTCTCAGTTTGAGGCCATCCTGGTCTACAGAGTTAATTATTCTAGGACAGCCAGTGCTACACAGAGAAACTGCTATAAAAAAAAAGACAAAAAGCAAAAGTCTGAATGACTAATAAATGAAACAAATCTTTTACAAAAAGTTTTTTTTTTCTCTACATAGAAACGGTTTTAAACACAGATGTCAAAAAGGAATTTATTTACTGACACTGAGGTAATTCTTGAGTTACTTCATGCAAAGGATCAGAGGCAGATAAGCCCAGAATGTTCTGGCAAAGTCAACATAAATCTAAGTAAATGTGTAAACTTGACCTGTTTAAAAAGCCATTTTGACTCTACAAATGATATCTGCTTATAGTCCTTCCCTCCTGGCCATCCCACATCTCAGTAAAGAATCTAGGAGGACAAGAACAAGCTAGTTCTTATGTTCTGTAGCATGGGCAGTGTTTTGCTAGTGAGTAAAGAATTATTTCCAAACTAAGACTTCTGATCACAGGATGAAACATGAACACTGACAAGAAGAGAACATGGGCACAGGCATGCGTGTGCCATGCAGCATATGGAGGGCAGGTGTCAAGAGTTGGTCATTGCTTTCTACCTTGTTTAAGATAAGTGGTTTTTTTTTGTTTCTGGTTTTTTTTTTTTTTTTTTTCTGTTGCTTCTGCCATGAGACTACAGAAGTGCACTGTTAAGTCTGGATTCCCATGGGTTCTGGAGACCTGAACTCAGATCCTCACTTGAACACCCACAACAGGCCCCTTTTCCAATGAGCCATCTCCACAGCTCATTTCTTTTAAGTTTGAATCCTTGTATCATTTAAGACTATGCTCAAAACTGAATTATTTAGAGTGTACGATCCAAGTTAAGCTACAGCAGCATATTACCAATGTCTTTATTATTCGAATGAAAGATGGCTTACCTGACATCTTTCTCAAGTTGAGCTGTACACTTCATCAGTGAATCAATCTTGGAATCCCTCTGCCGCACAGACTCTATGAGGTACCTGTAGGGCTGCTGACTCTGATTTAACAGGGAATTTGCTCTGTCAAGCTAAGGAAACACACATTTCATTAAACCACAGAAAACTTGACAGCAAACTGAAGCCATCTGAAATGCTCTAGCATTACAGCACACTACCCTCTTGACATGACGTTTCCTGCACTGTGACTGAGCCCAGGACCTCAGGCCTGCAGTGAGCTACATACCGTGATCCAGGGTGCACTCAATTATTCTGAAAAGCTAAATAAATTTGTATACATTTGGAGGTTTAAAATGTGACTAATTGCCAGGCAGTGGTGGCACACACCTTTAATCCCAGTACTCTGGAGGCAGAGGCAGATGGATCTCTGAGTTTGAGGCCAGCCTGGTCTACAGAGTGAGTTCGAGGACAGCCAGGGCTATGCAGAGAAACCCTGTTTTGAAAAACAAAAAAAGACTTGAAAAAATTAATATAGTCATTATTATTATTTTTTTTTTTTGGTTTTTCGAGACAGGGTTTCTCTGTGTAGCCCTGGCTGTCCTGGACTCATTTTGTAGACCAGGCTGGCCTCGAACTCGCAAAGATCCACCTGCCTCTGCCTCCCAAGTGCTGGGATTAAAGGCGTGCGCCACCACTGCCCGGCTGATATAGTCATTATTAATAATAGTAATAATGATTGTAAGCAATAAAGGAAAATGTAAAATGCTAAACAGATATGAATTTGAGAGAGACTGATTATCCATCCACATGTTCTATTCATTCATCTGGATAACCACCTGATGTACACACACACATACACACACACACATACACACACATACATACATACATACATACACATACATACATCCTTTTAATAAACATTCACAGCAGGACGTGAATAAAACATAGTCTTTCATTTAGACTTTACTTCTAAAAATATATAACTTTGTGGGACATGGTAGTGCACACCCCTTTAGTCCCAGCACTTGGGAGGCAGAGGCAGGCGGATCTCTGTGAGTTCGAGGCCAGCTTGGTCTACAGAGTGAGTCCAGGACAGCCAGGGCTGTTAAAACCTGTCTCAAAAAACAAAACAAAACACAACAACAACATATGTAACTTTAGAGACTAGGCTGGCCTCAAATTTAGCCAGGCGTGAAGGCACACACCTTTAGTCTCAGCACTTGGAGGCAGAGGCCAGAAAAATCTCTGTCAGTTCGAGGCCAGCATCGTCTGCACAGAGTTCTAGGACAACCGGAGATGCTGCACAGAGAAACTCAGTCTCAAAACCCAAAGACAAATAAATACACACAAACAAGTAAGTAAATTATACACAACAATATACATAAAACAGTATTTCAGGACCATTATACGTGCTTTATTTCAGTGCTGGGGACTGAAGCCAGGGTCACATACATGCCAACCAGACACTTGACCTACTAAGCTATGTTTCAAACACAAAGAACTAGCTGGACTATTTTCTTTCTTCCTTCCTTCTTTCTTTCTTTCTTTCTTCTTTTTTTTTAAACATTTTATTTATTTATTATGTATACAGTATTTGCTCTACATATATGCCCAGGCACCAGATCTCAATGTAGATGGTTGTGAGCCACCATATGGTTGCTGGGAATTGAACTCAGAACCTCTGGAAGAACAGCCAGTGCTCTTAACCTCTGAGCCATCTCTCCAGCCCTCTTTCTTCTTTTTTTTTTTTTTTTTTTGGTTTTTCAAGGCAGGGTTTCTCTGTGTAACAGTTCTGGCTGTCCTAGACTTGCTTTGTAGACCAGGCTGGCCTCGAACTCACAGAGATCCACCTGCCTCGCCTCCCAAGTGCTGGAATTAAAGGCATGTGCCACCACGCCTGGCTTATTTCTTTTTTTCAAGATAGCGTGATGGTTTTGCTTCAGCCTCTTGAGTTAGGGATTGCAGGCATATGCCACCACACCTGCTTACATTTTCTTTAAGTCCATTTTAAAATCTACATACTTATCAAGTTATTTTAGTATTTTGTTTTTTGAGGGGGATTCCATTCATTTTACAAAAATAGTAAGAGAAGCTGGGCATAATGTCTGATGCTTTTAATCCTAGCACTAGGGAAGCAGAGGCAGGCAGATCTCTGTGAGTTTGAGCGTAGTCTGGTCTGCACAGTGAGTTCTAGGACAGCCAGAACTACAGAGCCACGTAGTGAGACCCTATCTTGGAAATATTAACCAGCCAGTCAACCAACCAACCAACCAACCAACCAACCAACCAACCAAAAACAGATAAAGACCCTAGCAGAGAAAGGCTTGTGCTCTGGGTGCAGTATCGTGACTTCATGTAAAGGTAGAAGAAGATCCAATTCCAAACTGATTTTCTGAGCTCCCCATCTGTGCTATGGCACATTTCTCTCTCTCTCTCTCTCTCTCTCTCTCTCTCTCTCTCTCTCTCTCTCCCACACACACATTAAAAACATTTAAAACCCAAGAAAACAGTAAGTGACAAAGTGACGAGCTGCCCCGACACTGAGGGGAGAGGGAGCAGGGAGCCCGTGACGGGTGTTAACTATGGAAGGTGGAAAAAAGGAACAAATCAAGGCAGTAGGCAGAAGCATGGAGTAAAAGAAAAAGCATGACCTTTTTGAAAAGAAATATTCTTGGAAGGACAACTTTTCCCAACCAGCTAGGGTTTTGGTGTGCTTGTCTTTTGTTCTGATATCCTCTCTTTAAAGCCCACTGGCATTTTACTCTATCAAGTTGCTTTAGAAACCTTGAAATACTCAGCAGAACTGAGTTCTACTAACCTGTATAACCAGTTTCTTTAGTCAATTATATCAAACAATTGCCTTGACTTTGTTTTCACAGAACTGACCCTGGCTGAATAAACTCAACTGACAAGTCGCTTTGTGTTTCAAAGTGCAGTCTTCTACCTGTGCCTGAGAGGTGGATGGGGGCAAAGGTGGAGGGAAGGACTAACAGACTGTAGTAAACTTTGGTCTAGAATAAGCATTCTAAATGTTTAATTGCACAAAGTGTTTAACAGCGGCCATCTACACATTTTAATTCAATTTTTTTTTTCATAACAGCAACTACATGTATTTGGTTTTAAAATAGAAAAATGAGTCAAAAGCCTTACTTGTAAGGTATCAAATATACATGCTGGGACTTCCTCATACTCATGAAAGCTACAACATTACTGTTTTAAGGACATATTTTTTTATAACTGTGTGCAGGATTTTAAATCTCCCAAATAGTTTTACCCAGTTCTCTAGGGCCTTGTATATACAACCTGGTAATGGGAGGCAGGCACTCTACCACTGAGATCTAAGCCCAGACTCTCCAGTCCTATCTATTTTCGTTCTCTAGGGGGAAAAGTACAGAATTGTTAATAAAAAGTAGTGATTACTTTTTACTTTTGAGAAAGTTAATTGAACAGAGTTTAATTTCTCTCATTAAAAAAATTTCCCCGATATGGCTTTAAAAGCCTTTTTCTCATTACAGTAATAACTATTGAAAAGTTTCACAATCACCTCACAAACAAAAGGTTGTTAGTAATCTTTTCCTTATAGGAAGGCGTTAGTAACTAGTGACTAAGGCTCTATACAATACGTGAATCAGATTAAACCCATGACACAACAGTTTATAGAATTGTTATTCCTCCTGTTTCAAACACGTATATGTGATTCAGAGGAAAGTCGTATCTGATTAAGATATATTTTGCATTCAAATACAAATTCCAATTATACTTGGACGATATTCTAAAATTACACTTTTCTCTTAAGATTTACAAAATATAAAGGTGACCACATTTTGTTGTGCTTGCTTGTTTTCTTTCAAAACATTTGAGACAGGGCTTTACCTGACCTGGAACTCACTGTGTAGACCAGGCTGGCCCCAAACTTACAGAGGTCCATCTGCCTCTGCCTAGCAAGGGTGGGGATTAAAGGAGTGCGCCACCACCCATGCGGTCCATGTGTTTTTCATCCATAGAGAATTTTTTTCTTGTGGACTCTCTATTTCATGGGAATTCATGGAAATCAGGCCCCTTCTTGTCAGGACGGACTGCACTGTGCTCTAGGAGGTGGACTTATACGCATGTGATATATTAGAGGTCGGCTACACTGAACCACCCCCTTCTTGTGGG
>CAJQZJ010018033.1:4177863-4188603 GCA_907164525.1 Lophiomys imhausi
CTGTTTTGTATAGAATTTACTGTTATAAGAGAAAGAACCATTTGTTGTATTGAAAAGGGAAGCTGTTGGGGGGGAAGAGGGTGGAAGGGTGGGACAGGAAGGGGGAATAGGGAAGGGTTTGTGACTGAGATGTAACTTGAAGAAAAAAAAAGATAAAGTACTTATATTAAAAAAAAAAAAAAGAAGCTGGGCGGTGGTGGCGCACGCCTTTAATCCCAGCACTTGGGAGGCAGAGGCAGGTGGATCTTTGTGAGTTCGAGGCCAGCCTGGTCTACAAAGTGAGTCCAGGACAGCCAAGGATACACAGAGAAACCCTGTCTCGAAAAACCAAAAAAAAAAAAAAAAAGAAAAGAAAATTAGCTCCCAAATCCCTTCCCAGGAGAAAAGTGGAAGTTCTGTTAATCTAGTTAAGACAGTCAGTTAGACTTTCTCTCTGGAAAAGTTGCTTTCCAGATATATTGGAGAAAGTAGCAGCCAGGGTTGTCAAAATCACAAATGACAGAAATTGGACATGGAGTGTTTCCCCAAAAAGTGAGTCACCATATCCCCACCCCACCCACCTCTTTATTTTCCTCTTTTCTTCCCTGTCTCTACTCCCCTCCATTTCTTACTTTCTTGGACAGTCTTGCCCAGTCTGCTTTGGATTTGTGGTTTTCCTATCTCTACCTTCCTGGCAGCAGCCCCTAACCCCTTTTTCTTCTGCGTTCTTCACATTCCATTTGCCCATCTCTCTCCAAACCCTTTTCTCAACAGGCTTTCCATTATTTATGTTTCTCTTTTTAAAGGCAGCGTCAGACAGAAGCCCAGGCTGGCCGCAAACGTGCCACACAGTAAATGATGGCCCTCTTGCTTCTACCTTCCAAGAGCTAGGGTTACAGACTTGAGCCACCATGCCTGCCTATCTACTTATAAAAGACAGGACACTGTAATGTTGCTCTGGGTGGCCTCAGTGTCATGAGTAGGCGGGACTGCAGGTGTGTGGCTTCATTAAACTTGGCTGTAGTGTTTAGAGGAGCTTTACACTGACAGCCAAACTTAACAGAAAGTAGTTCTCTCTACACTGATACCTCAACATAGAATTTAGGCTTCATTCTTGTTGCAATATCTGAACTTAGACAAATGTATTACAATATATATATTCACAATTTCAATTAACACAGAGATCTGTCCCCCAAAATGTCACCAAACATCAGGCTGTGGAGATGGTTCCGTGTGCTTGCCATGCAAATAAGAATATCTGAGTTTAAGTTCCTAGAATATACAAAAAGCTGGGAGTTGTAGCGTGTGTCTGGAATCCAGTTTTCCTGTGACAAGATAGGAGAATCTCTGGAAGCTTCAGGTCAAATTATCCTGGCATATGCAGCAGTAGACAATAAAAGGCAATGTGTCTCAAACAAGATAGAAGCCGGGCGGTGGTGGTGCACGCCTTTAATCCCAGCACTTGGGAGGCAGAGGCAGGTGGATCTCCGTGAGTTCGAGGCCAGCCTGGTCTACAAAGCAAGTCCAAGACAGTCAGAGCTGTTACACAGAGAAACCCTGTCTCAAAAAACAAACAAACAAACAAAATACATTCATGTATACATATTCATGCACACACATATTTATTATATACAAAGGATGGCAAGATGATCCATGAATTTAACTGAACCTAACCAAGAAATAACATACTAATAAGAACCATTCACAAATATATCAAAAAATATTGAGTTATATTTATAGTCAAGAAAATGAAGTTTGAAAATAGGCTATGGAAATGAACAAAGAATTCTCAATAGAAGACACATAAATGGGTCAGATGTGGTGGCACACATCTTCAATCCAGATCTGGGGAAGCAGAGGCAGGATGATCTTGTGAGTTCCAGGCCAGCCTGGTCTATAAAGTGAGTCCAGGTCAGTAAAGGATATACAGAGAAACCCTGTCTTGATAACTTAAAAAAAAAAAAAAAAAGATAAAAAACCTGTGGTATAGTTGGGTGTGGTGTGGCACACCTCTTTAATCCCAGCACTCGGGAGGCAGAAGGAGGTGGATCTCTGTGAGTTTGAGGCCAGCCTGGTCTACAAAGAGAGTCGAAGAAATAGCCAGGGCTCTGTTCCAGAGAAATCCTGTCTCAAAAAATAAAAACAACCCACACAACAAACAAACAAACAAAAAACTGTGGTACATTTACACAATGGAATGCTACTCAGCTATCAGAAACAAGGAAATCATGCATTTGCAACCCAATGGATGGAACTAGAAAAGCTCATCCTGAGTGAGTTAACCGAGACCCAGAAAGATATACATGGTATGTACTCACTTATTAATATTAATACAAATAACTGGATATTAGCAATATAGTAAGGATAACTAGTTATCCTATAACCCAATGACCCAAAGAGACAGGAACCTAGCATATCTATCCTATGAAAAGCGGATCGAAACAGATGCTGAGACACACAGCCAAACATTAGGTATTAGGTAGAGCTCTGGAAGTTGTGTATAAGAGAGGGACGAGAAATAGAGAGATCTGGAGGGGACAAGAACACCACATGAAGATCAACAGAACCAACTAGGCCCCTAGAGATCTACAGAGACTGAAACACTAACCTAAAAAACAACAACCATATATAGAGACTGGACCTAGGTCATATATAGAAGATAGGCAACTGGTCTTCATGCAGATCCCTTAGCTAGTTGAGGGGCAGGCCTGTCTCTGACATGGACTCTGTTGCCCATGTAGAACACCTTGCCCTAGCTGGACGGCCATGTAGGGCCAAGTGCAAGAGGAAGCTCTTAGCACTCATATGACTGATGAACTGAGGGGGTTGATATGTGGGAGCATGAAAGCAGACAGAATACTGGGGGTAGCAAGGCTTAAACAAGGATGGGAGAAGAGCAATGGAGGAGAGGAGGAAATGGGTAGAGGAGGGCTAACAAAACCTATGTATGAAGAAGCCATCTGGAAATTTATGAGCTAGTCTAAAACAGTAATTTAATAAATGGAGAGAAACATAAAGCATTTCCTCTACAATCAGGGACAAGGCAAGGATGCCCACAATCTCCATATCTCTTCAACATAGTACTTGAGGTTCTAACTAGAGCAATAAGACAACTAAAGGAGATCAAGGGGATACTAATAGGAAAGAAGTCAAATTATCCCTATTTGCAGATGATATGATAGTATACATGAGTGACCCCAAAAATTCCACCAGAGAACTCCTATAGCTGATAAACTCCTCCAGCAGGGTGGCTGGACACAAAATTATTCTAAAATATTCGGTAGCCCATTCTTCCTTTTTTTTTTTTTTTGTTTTTTGAGACAAGTATGGGCTGTCCTGGAACTCGATTTGTACACCAGGCTGGTGTACAAATTTACAGAGATCCTCCTGTCTCTGCCTCCCAAGTGCTGGGATTAAGGGCGTGCGCCACCATGCCCGGCTCAGTAGCCCTTCTTTACACAAAAGATAAATGGGCTGAGAAAGAAATTAGGGAAACAACACCCTTCACAATAGCCACAAATAATAGAAAATACCTGGAGGTAACTCTAACCAAACAAAAACCTGTACGACAAGAACTTCAAGTCCTTGAAGAAAGAAATTGAAGAAGATATCAGAAGATAGAAAGATCTCCCATGCTCATAGATAGGTAGGATTAACATAATAAAAATGGCCATCCTACCAAAAGCAATATACAGATTCAATGCAATTCTTATCACAATACCAAATCAATTATTTACATACTTTGAAAGAACAATTCTCAATTTCAAAGAGAAAAACAAAAAACCTAGAACAGCTAAACCAATCCTGTACAACAAAAGAACATCTGGAGTATCACTGTCCTGTGTAAAAAAAAATTAATTAAATTATTTAACCAGTATTTATGTTAATCGTTAATTTGTTCGGCAGCCTTTAATCCTTATTCTGCCATTATAAATGAGCACACAGAGACCACATGGATTTTAACAAGCATTGGCCTGAGTTGTGCAATCCTAGCCCATCTAAGCTAGCTCATAATTCTATTACCCAAATATGACCCCATATATACATACGTCCCCTTGGACTGCCATTCTCCACAATATGCCAATGTTCCTGGCCATGTGGAATGAGGTTCTGTTCTCTAACCCATGGCGTGTGTCTTCTTCCTGCTGCTCCTGGCTGGAATGCATTCTTCTTCCTGCTGCCAGCTGGAATATCTTCTGTCTAAAGTGCAGGCTTCCTGTTCTAATCCCAGGAAGTACCACCTTTCTCTGTCTTTGCCCAATCTCAGGCCTCGGCATTTTATTTAACCAATCAGAGTCAATGTAAGTAACAGACAGCAAGCAGGGCCAATTAATTAACATTTAGAGTGCTTAACACTACACCAACAGTCCCGGATCTCAGGATGCTATACTACAGAGCAATAGTAATAAAATCACCATGGTACTGGGATAGAAAACAGGTTGGTCGATGGAATCAAATTGAAGACCCAGAAATAAACTCACACACCTATGGTCAGTTAGTTTTTGACAAAGAGGTCAAAACCATACAATGGAAAAAGGACAGCATCTTCAACAAATGGTGCTGGTGTAACTGGATGTCAACATGAAGAAGAATGAAATTAGACCCATACTTATCACCTTGTACAAAATTTAAGTCCAAGTGGATCAAAGACCTCAATATAGCCTGTGTGGTGGTGCACACCTTTAATCCCAGCACTTGGAGGCAGAGGCAGGCATCCAGATCTCTGTGAGTTCAAGTGCAGCCTGATCTACAGAGTGGGTTCCAGGATAGCCAGTGCTGCACAAAGAAACCCTGCCTAGAAAAAACAAACCAAACAAACAAACAAACAAAAAAAACCTCAACATAAAACTAGACACAGTAAATATAATAGAAGATAAAGTGGGGAAAGGCCTGGAATTCATAGGCACAGGTGACAACTTCCTGAACAGAATACCAATAGCTCAGGTCTAAGACCAACAATCCATAAATGGGACCTTATGAAACTGAAAGCTTCTGTAAGGCAACGGACAGTATCATTAGAACAAAACAGCAGCTTACAGACTGGGAAAAGATCTTCACCAACCCCACATCTGACAGAGGGCTAATATCCAAAATATATAAAAAATTCAAGAAATGAAACACCAACTAATCAAATAATCCAATCAAAAAATGAGGTACAGAGCTAAACCGTGCATTCACAAAAGAAGAATCTCTAAAGGCCATGAGGCACTTGAAGAAATGCTCAACATCTTAGTCATCACAGAAATGCAATTCAAAACAACTCTGAGATTCCATCTCACACCCATCAGAATGGCTAAGATCAAAAACTCAAATGACAGCACTTGCTGGTGAGGATGTGGAGAAAGGGGAACACTTCTCCATTGCTGGAGGGGATGAAAACTTGTATAACCACTTTGGAAATCAATCTGGAGATATCTTAGAAAATTGGGAATAGTTCTACCTCAAGACCCAGCCATACCCCTCCTGGGCATATATCCAAAGGATTCCTCACCAAGCCACAAAGACATCTCCTCAGCTATGTTCACATCAGCCCTATTTGTAATAGCTAGAAACTGGAAACAACCCAGATGTCCCTCAACCGATGAATGGATAAAAAAAAAACAAAAACAAAAAAACAAAAACTGTGGTACATTTACACAATGAAATACCACTCAGCTATCAGAAACAAGGAAATCATGCAATTTGCAACCAATTTAGAGCCAGTGAGTGGTCTTAATTACTGAGCCATCTCTCCGGACCGGTATGTTCTCTTTAACCATATAGCACAGGACAACCATCCTACAACCCACAGACCCAAACAGAGAGGAACCTAGCATAACTCTCCTATGAAAAACTACACCCAAGAGCGAGACATGGACCCTGTTGCTTGTTAGTGGAACACCTTACCCTAGGTGGGCTGCCATATCAAGCCCCAGTACAAGAGGAAAGTCTTAGCCCTCACACGACTGATGAACTGAGGGGGTTTAATTTATGGGGGCTCCCCTCATCTGAGGAGGAGAGGAGAAAGAGGAGGAAGAGGGAGGGAGGGAATGGGAAGGGAGGAAGGGGGGGACTTTGATCAAGATGTAACTTGAAAAAATAAATGAATAATAAAAAAGCAATTAAAAATAGGTGTTTGAGGGCTGGAGCAATGTCTCAGAGGTTACAAGCACTGGCTGCTATTCCAAAGGACCAGGGTTCATATCCCAGAACCCACAAGGCAGTTCACAGCTATTTGTAATTGCTAGGTGTGGTAGCGCACACCTTTAATTTCAGCGCTCGGGAGGCAGAGGCAGTTGGATCTCTGAGTTCAAGGCTAGCATGGTCTACAAGTGAGTCCAGGACAGCCATCAATACACAGAGAACTACCCTGTCTCGAAAACAAACAAACAAACAAACAAACAAACAAACAAACAAACAGACGGAGGAGTTTAAATGGAGGTACTCTGACGTAAATGGTAAGACCTTGTTGGTGAATACACAACACTTTGGTTAAAGGACATGGAAAAATTCAAAGTGGAAAGGACCCCTCCCTTACTGACTAGCTTTCACACTCCCAGAAGGTACTATGTAGCTGTTGCAGGACATTTGATCAGAACATGAGCCCCAAGTTTGTGAACTGAAAAAACCTGTTTCTAAATATGAGATGGCTCAGCCTTTGATCCCTGAGCTTTCTGTTTACTGTAAACAAGTACTTGTGCTATGGATCTGCCCTAGCACACCTTTAAACCAAGAGCCTTTGTACACAGGATTAAATAAAGTTAACCCTAGGGATTAAACAGAATTGAGGGACACTGAGCCGAAGGGTATTTAAGACAGCATGGAGAAGGAGGCAGAGCTTTTTAGCTCTAGGTCTTTTCCTCTGCAGTTTTCAGGTGAATAGGAAGATCAGCTGGGTGCTTTCTCTGCTTCTCTTTGAGCTAGCAGGTTTTCACCACAGCATCTGGCTCCTGAGGTAAAACTTTTACCAATGAAGATTGGGAAAATCAAATGACTAGGATATTTTAGTTTTTTTTTTTTTTTTAAACAACATGTAGTTAGCCAGGGAGAAAAGCCATTAGTGTTCTTAACCAGCTGTACAACTTGTATACTGTAACAGTGAAGTATAAGACAAGATCTACCTGTTAGTATAATAGTGGCAAGACTGTTTTTTTTTTTAAGATTATTTTATGTATATGAGTGCTCTATCTGCATGCACACCTGCAACCAGAAGAGGGCATCAGATCACATTTGGGATGGTTGTAAGGCACTATGTGGTTGCTGGGAATTGAATTCAGGATCCCTGGGAGAGCAGCTGGTGCTTTTAACTGCTGAGCCATCTCTCCAGCCCAGACTGTTTCATTCACTCATTTTTTTTTTCATTTAAAAAAAATTTTATGTACATGGGTGTTTTGCCTGCATGTGTGAGGAGTAGGATCCCCTGGAACAGGAGTTACAGACAGTCGTGAGCTGTCATGTGGGTGCTAGGAATTGAACTTGGGTCCTCTGAAAGACAACTGAGCCACTGAGCCATCTCTCCAGCCCCAAGACTGTTTTATGAGTGTAAACAAGTATGTTCTGACTGGATATGGGGCCCACTCCACAGGAAGGAGTTCATGCCTGGTGCTGTGGACCTAGTCAAAGACCCATGGCTGGTGTCTTAGTTAGGGTCACCATTGCTTGGATGAAACATCATGACCAAAAGCAATGTGGGGAGGAAAGAGTTTATTTTACTCACAGTTCCATACAACAGTTCATCACCAAAAGCAGTGAGGGCAGGAACTTGCACAGGGCAGGAACCTGATGGTCGGAGCTGGTGCAGAGGCCATGGAGAAATGCTTCGCATTGGACTGCTCCACATGGCTTGCTCAGCCTGCTTTCTTTCAGAACTGAGGACCCCCAGCTCGGGGGTGGCCCCACCCTTCAGTCACTAATTAACAAGATGCCTTACAGGCTGTGCACAGCCAGAACTTATGGAGGCTCCGTCCTCTCTGATGACTACAGCTCGTGTCAAGTTGACGCGAGCGAACGAGCCAGCACAGCTGGGGTAGTCGAATGGATACTTACCGAGCTCTCTCTCAGCTAACTGTTTATATGGACATAGACTAGAGCTGTTCTAAGTCATGGCCATAAACGCTTCTTTTTTTTTTTTTTTTGGTTTGGTCTTTTGAGACAGGGTTTCTCTGTGTCGCTCTGGCTGTCCTGGACCCACTCTGTAGACCAGACTCAGAAAAGCATCTTTTTGAAGCGAACAGAGGTGAATGCAAAGTCATGCCTGGTCAGGCTGCTGAGACTTCTGAGTAACAATTGTTTTTTTCTTCTTTTTGAATTGTACACAGATTCTTCTCTCATACAGTACAACCTGACCAGTTTCTCCTCCCTCCACTCCTCCCAGATCTACCTCCCCATTCATTTCCCTTCAGAAAGGAGCAACTGAGTGCTCAAGCACCAAATGGGACGCGTGTAT
The DNA here is from genome assembly GCA_907164525.1 of Lophiomys imhausi. NCBI lineage: Eukaryota > Metazoa > Chordata > Mammalia > Rodentia > Muridae > Lophiomys > Lophiomys imhausi. The sequence goes on from CAJQZJ010018033.1 coordinate 4,186,268, forward strand.
CACCTGCCTCAAGGCTCAGGGAATAGAAAGAACGAAGGAGCAGAAGAATGTAAGAGTGAGCGGATGGGGAAGAGGCCTGTGAATGCTGTTCTGGATGAGCTCACAGCAGCTGCCCACACAGACCCTGCACAAGACAGGGCCCAAGGGCCTCCAGTCATGGGTGGAGAAGGGCCCAGGAATCCTGTGCCTTCCCAGGAGCTACTGGTAACTGGTGGTAAAGGCAGGCGAGTGCCATGCTCTCCAGCCACAGTCACTCGTTACCATGTGCAGAGCTCCCATCTGCTCCCATGCAGGGAGCTGTGGCTGTGTTTAGTGTGGCTCGCGTGAGTGTGCATGCGCACACACCACACACACACAAGACATGAAAATGGGAAGCTTTTTGTGAAGAGTGTCAGCAGGGATGGGAGGGGGTGAGGGGAAGGAAAGCAGTGAACATACTAAAAATGCCTTTAAGACATGTAAAAACAGCTTGGTCAGGAACCCCACTATACCCAAGACTGTATATTAAAGCCAGAACTCAGTGATATCACTCACTCAAGATAGCCAGACACAGTCCTAGAACCCATGACGCCCACTGGGCAATAAATAAGCAGCGACTAAGATCAATGCTCTGCTCCGTACATCCAGAGATCACACCTCCATCTGCCCTGTCCTGGCGCGTCTCCCTCAGGATCCTGATCCCCACAGAAACTCCTGTTAGAGACTGGATCTGGCCTTCAGGTAAGGTACATCATACAGGTGAGCACCCCTCGGGGAGCAGGCTTAGGACAGCAGTTAGGAATTTAGAGTGGCTGGGCAATGGTGGCACACAAGGAATTTAGAGTGGCCGGGCAGCGGTGGCTCACGCCTTTAATCCCAGCACTTGGGAGGCAGAGGCAGGCGGATCTCTGTGAGTTCGAGGCCAGCCTGGTCTACAAAGCGAGTTCAGGACAGCCAGAGTTGTTATACAGAGAAACCCTGTCTCGAAAAACCAAAAAAAAAAAGAAGCCAGTTCACCCTCCCCCTCTTTGTCTAGCCCCCTTCTCGCTCTTTCCTGGGCAGGAAGTGAACGTGGGGCCTTGCCCAGGTTAGGAGCATGTTCTCTCATTGAACAGTGTTCCCAGTCCTCTTTCCCTTCTTTAGATGAGGTTACTGAGCTGCCAAGGCTGGCCTTACACTCTCTCTGTAACCCATGTGGCCTTTAGCTTACAATCCTCTCCTCAGTAGTGAAACTACAGGCCCAAACTGCCAGGCCCAGCTAACTTCAAAATTTCCTGGGCAAAACATCTTTCCAGAAACAAAACTGAGCCCAGCAATTCCATTTCCACTTGGTTGAAAATGAGATTCAAACATTTTATTGTTTCTGATGCATAATTCACAATAGCAGAAAGGTAGGAGAATGTTTACTACTGAATGAATAAACAACCTATAGTAAATATATAAATCCATAAATACATGTAATAGAATATTATTAATAAAATGGCACAAAGTACAAGGTGTATGCTACAATATAGATGAAACTAAAAAACAGTATACTCAGTAAGAGAAACTAGATACAAAAAAATCAGAGCCTGGGACTGGAGAGATGGCTCTGAGAGAGGTCAAGAGCACTGGCTGCTCTTCCAGAGGTTCTGAGTTCAATTCCCAGCAACCACATGGTGGCTTGTAATCATCTATAATGAGATATGGTGCCCTCTTCTGGCCTGCAGGCATACATGCATACAGAACACTGTATACAGAATAAATATATAAATATATATATTAAAACATCAGATCCTGTATGATTCCATGTATATGGCTACAATAAGTAGGTAAATGCATAGAAAAGCAAATAGACTAATGGCTGCCAGAGGCTGGGCTGGGCATGAGAGGGAGGGGAAATTGATTGCTTAGTGGGTATAGGTTTTATTGCACATAGTGATAACAATGTCTCAGAACTGGACACGTGATTGTACCATAATCTGAATGAATATAAGACGATGTCCTTTACAATGATTAATTTTATGACATATGAATTTCATCTGGGAATTAAAAACTAGTGATGAATCATAAAACATAAAAAAATGATAAATTGGGCTGGAGCAATGGCTCAGAGGTTAAGAGCACTGACTGCTCTTCCAGAGGTCCTGAGTTCGATTCTCAGCAACCACATGGTGGCTCACAGCCATCTATAGTGAGATCTGGTGCTCTCTTCTGGCCTACAGGCATACATGCAGACAGAACATTGTATATATAATAAACAAATAAATCTTTAAAAAATGATAAATTAGATTTTGTTAAAGTTAATGAAAGATGCCGGGCGGTGGTGGCGCACGCCTTTAATCCCAGCACTTGGGAGGCAGAGGCAGGCGGATCTT
>CAJQZJ010018033.1:4188703-4208217 GCA_907164525.1 Lophiomys imhausi
AAAAAGTTAATGAAAGACAACGTGCAATGTGAGCGAACCTATTTGCAATCACTCATCTACTAAACGTCTGTGCACTGGCTGGTTTGTGTCAACTTGACACATGCTAGCACCATCATGGAGGAAGGAATCTCAGCTGGGGAAATGCCTCCATAAGGTCCAGCTGTGAGGCAAGTTTTCAATGAGGTGCCATTCTTGGGCTGGTGGTCCTGAGTTCTATAAGAAAGCAGGGTGAACAAGTGAGTAAGCAGCACCTCTCCATGGCTTCCGCAGCAGCTTCTGCCTCCAGGTTCCTGCCCTGTTTGACTTCCTGTCCTGACTTCCTTCAATGAACAGCAATATGGAAGTGTAAGCCAAAATTTCCTTCCCAAGTTGCTTTTGGTTGTGGTGTTTCATCAGAGCAATAGTAACACTAAGACATGCGTTCAGCACTAAGCAAGAAACTATTTGCAACTGATACAACAGGCAAACGAAAATAGGTTCTCTCTAATGGAGTCTCACCAAGTATACCAACCACACTCAGTGTAGGCCCCAAGCCAGGAGTAGTTGGCCAACATAAAACAAACGCAATGATATTTTTGTGGACCATTTGCTTCATTTTGATTTGTTTTTGCATTTCTGTCTTATTGTTTTTTTTTAATTTTTGAGACAGGATTTCTCTGTGTAGCTCTGGCTGTCCTGGACTCACTTTATAGATCAGGCTAGCCTTGAACTCACAGAGATCTGGCTGCCTCTGCCTCCTGAGTGCTGGGATTAAAAGGCATGCACCACGATGCCTAGCAATTACAGACAGCTGTGAACTGTTATGTGGGTGCTAGGATTTGAACCCGGATCCTTTGGAAGAGCAGTCAGTGCTTTTAACCTCTGAGCCATTTCTCCAGCCCCTTATTTTTTGGTTTTTGATTTTCGTTTGTGTGGGGTTTTTAGGTTTTATTTTTAGAGAGAGAGGAAAAAAAAACTTATAAGATTGGGTGAGTAGGGAGGTGGAGATGATCTGGGAGGAGTTGGGGGAGAGGAAGCATGATCAAAATATATTGTATGAAAAAAATTTTTCAATAGAAAATAATAAAAAACCAAAAAAGGTTAGATGTCTTTTTCTTTTTTTTTTTTTAGTTATACAGAAACTAAAAGACTAAAAAACCCCAAATATTTAAAAATGAGCTGCCAGTGAGAAACTTAATGTTAACAAAATTTGCCAAACTTGTTTTGCCAGTTGAAGTCTCAGAAGCTAAAGCTCATTTATACTTCCTCATTCTGGCCATTCAGTCTCCCTTCTGTTCTGCTTTGCCATTCACTCTAAGTTGTTTCATAAAGTCGCAGGGTTCATTGAGTTTCAGAAGTTTGAAATAACTCTGTAACCAGCTTATTTTCAGACTGCTCAGCAAATAACTATAGGCGCTAACAAAGAATGCAGCCGAGTGAGCGCCATGCTTCTCCGGGCCTTCTGGTGTAGCTACTTACCTCTTGTGAAAGCTGTTTTACTTGGTCCTTTTGATGGTCCAGATCTTTTAAAATTAAAGAATTTTGTTTTTCTAACTGAAGAACTCTTCTTGCCAAGTGGACACTAGTTAAAGAAAATGAAAACCATTCATGCATACAAAATAGAATGCTACCCAAACAGTCAATAGATACTTGTGTGCTAGAAGATGGACTCATCATTTCCTAACAATACATATACATTAACAGGAAAAATGACAATGCTAAGTAGAAATCATTGGGAGAGCAACACCTCACCAACTCTGAACTCTGAAAGTAACAACCCCAACATTTTCATATGATACCTGTGATATACAGAGTACTACGATTGTGGCTTTAGCCCTTTCTTTTTTTTTTTATTTTTTATTTTTTTGTTTTTTTCGAGACAGGGTTTCTCTGTGTAGCCCTGGCTGTCCTGGACTCACTTTGTAGACCAGGCTGGCCTCAAACTCACAAAGATCCGCCTGCCTCTGCCTCCCAAGTGCTGGGATTAAAGGCGTGCGCCACCACCGCCCGGCTTGGCTTTAGCCCTTTCTATCAAGTAGAATTATGTTACTACCTTGACACAAAAAGATAGCCATTTGCATCTTTTTCATTTTAACAAGTTTCCAAATTACAAATCAGCCAGGAAATTACTTGAATATTATGCACAGTAAGCGTACATTTTGGCAAGTTTTTACACAGGCTAATATTATGAATTTTCTAATACAAAACAAAATGGAACAGGTTTCCTATTGCAAGTGGAGGTGGGAGAGATGTGTAATCTGTGAAGAATGACCACAGTAGAGGCAGAGTCTGTACTAAAAGAACTCCCCTTCCCCCAGTGATTTATGCTCCCTCTCTTTGCAGGGTCTTAGTCAGTAAACCAGGCTGGCCTCAGTTCATGAACCCCTTGCATTAGTCCAAGGGTCAGGATCATAGGCACACATCACCAAGCCCTGCACTCATCAAATTCCTTTTTTAAGGAAAAAAGTGCTTCATCTATTTAAATAATTCCAACAACTCAAAGAAAACATACAGTTCTTTAAAAAAGTACTAGATGTGCTGAAAAATAATGTTTTCAAGATCCACTCTGTATTTTCATGTTCTCTATTAATTTACCTAATTTAACCTTTGAATATAGAATTCACTGAAATGAATAAGACTTTTTTTTGTGGTTTTTCGAGACACGGTTTCTCTGTGTAGCCCTGGCTGTCCTGGACTCACTTTGTAGACCAGGTTGGCCTCAAACTCACAGAGATCCACCTGCCTCTGCTGGGATTAAAGGTGTGAGCCACCATGCCCAGCAATTACAGACAGGTGTGAATTGCCATGTGGGTGCTGGGATTTGAATGCTGGTCCTTTGGAAGAGTAGCCAGTGCTCTTAACTGTTGAGCCATATCTCCAGCCCCTTCTTTATGGGTTTTAAAGAAATTTATAGTTTAGTTTACATTTTATTATTATTTTTTTACTCTAAAAACCATATTTAAGTACAGCAATGCAATTTACATATTAACATTGTAATGGAATTTGACATAGTTTTGTACGGGAGTAAATTTTAGGTTATAAAACCTCTTCCTCCAGGGGGAGTAAAAAACAAAAAAAAATCAGGTTTTCTTTTTTTTTTCATTATTCAGCATAATTTTAATTAAAAAAAGAAAATCCAGTTTTTTTAAATTTACAGGAGACTTATGTTAAATATATTTTAAAAATTTGTTCTGAAATATAGACTCTTAAGAGAAAAATAATAAAATTTACTCCCACTAAGGAAAAGGGAAGAATATTGCCTGGGTCCAACCAACTGGATTAATATGCTACTAAATCAGGTTTTCTTTATGGGTCAACAAGTGTATGCAGTTTTGGGCTTTTCAAGACAAGGTTTCTCCTTGTAGCTTTGGCTGTGCTGGGATTTTCTTTGTAGAACAGGCTGGCCTTGAACTCAAGGAATCTACTTGCCTCTGCCTCCCCAGTGCCGGGAATAAAGGCATGCACCACTACAACTGGCTCCAATGAAATATGTTAATGTTGATATTGGATTAAATCTGTTGGTTTTGAATGCTGCTTTTAACCATATTTGTAAACTCCACATTTTAGATCACTAGCTTCACTTTTTGTTTAATTAAAAGACAGTGATTATTATCCATCATAGTTTCATCTTTTTAAAAATTATTTAATTTCATGTACATTGGTATTTTGCCTGTGTGTATGTCTGTGTGAGGGTATTGGACTCCCTGGAACTGAAGTTACAGACAGTTGTGAGCTGCCATGTGGGTGCTGGAAACTGAACCTGGGTCCTCTGGAAGAGCAGCCAGTGCTCTTAACCATCGAACCATTTCTGCAGCCCACATTTTCACTTTTCCCCCCTAAACAAAGGTTTATTTATTTATTAATTAATTATGTATACAGTATTCTGTCTGGATGTATACCTGGACTCCATAAGAGGGCACTTATTGTAGATCTCATCATAGATGGTCATGAGACACCATGTGGTTGCTGGGAATTGAATTCAGTACCTTTGGAAGAATAGTCAGTGCTCTTAACCTCTGAGCCATCTCTCCAGCCCCCACACTTTCATCTTATTTCTTAACCTTCATATATTTTGGGTATAGTTTTCTGTATTTTTGTTTGTCATAGAACTTACCCTTTAGGGTCTTTTCTAAATAACAATTTCTCAACAAATGTATGTTGAAGGTATTGACAATATTTGTGTAATATTGATTATAAGACAATGGACACAGTCAAATTCAGTTACAAAAAAGTACAGATGGGAGGAAATTCTTTTTGCTTGTTTTGTTTTTTTGCTTTTCGAGACAGCGTTTCTCTGTGTAGCCCTGACTGTCCTGGACTAGCTTTATAGACTAGGCTGGCCTTGAACTCAGATATCCACCTGCCTTTGAGATTAAAGGTCTTCACTACCATGCCCGGCTGGTAATAACACTTCATGTAAATAAAATTTTGGTTTTCTATTAAGAGATTAGAGATGCTAGAAATAATGAGATGCCACAGTCACCTATGAAGCTATTACTCTCCAGATGTAACCATCGTCTTGGAGGCTTAACTTAATGCCTCTCTGCTAACCTAGGGCTAGTCCTGGAGGCTTCCAGCCTCCATACGATCAAACCTAGGTTTAGAACATTTTCAGCCTCTGTGACTTACTGCTGAATATATATGCTCACCTTTTCTAGCTCTTTCTGAGTTCTGGCTGGCTGCTTCCGCTCAGCTGTTCTGGCTCAAGTTCCTATCCAAGTTTATCTATCAATCTGGCTTCTCCTGAATTGCTCTGCTTGGCTTCAAACTAATTCTAGCAGTCTGTTCTAATCTTTGGGCTCCTTCTCATTCTCTGGCTCATTCTGTCTTCACCTGTGTCTGTAAAACTCTCCTAGTATATTTGCCTCTGAATGCCACTAAACTGTGCTGCCTCTCAGCTTACTGACTCACTGAACTGCTTGAACAGAATTGACTAGCACTCAGAGTTCTGCATGCCTCTCTCTCTCTCTCTCTCTCTCTAAGGCAGGGTTTCTTGTGTACCAGCCATGGCCATCCTGGACTCACTCTGTAGAGCAGACTAGCCTGGAACTCACGGAGACCCACCTGCCTGTGCCTCCTGAGTATTGGGATTAAAGGTGTGCACTACCAGGCCTGGCTCTGTCTCTTGAGTGCTAGGATTATGGGCATGTACCACCATGCCTGCACCTAAGATTTTCTTTATCCAAGAATATCCATGTATTCTTTCTAGCTGGATCACATAGACCTAAAAAGACTTTGGATGTGATCTCTTGCCAGAGCAGCTGGATAAATTTTAATGAAGCCCTTTAAAATACATGAAACACAAATGCTCTGGCATTTGTCCAGAGCAGCAGAGGCAAGCAGATCCCTGAGTTCAAGGCCAGCCTCGTGTAGAGCAAGGGGATCCCAAACCTCTTTGAGTCACCACCAGCACCAGGCACAAATGTAGAACATATGTACAGGTCAAACTCTTGTACACATAAAGTAAAATTAAAAATACAAAAAATAATTTAAAAACCTAAAATAGGCAGCACATTTTACAACCTAAAAATGTTCTAAAAATGTCTCTGCACATCCAGATCAGCCTAGACCAAGAGGCACATGGTAAGACAACAGAGTGTTGGGTTCGCCTTAGTGAGGAAGCACGAGAAAATCCTGTTTGCTATTTTCAAATAGTTGCCACTCAAATAAAAACATTACTTCATATTTTCAAGTTTTGTCATGTTAAGGAGTTAACTTTATTTTAATCTACTTCAATTATATAAGCTCTTTTGGCTTTCCACAATTGTGTACCAGGAAGAGTTTTAGTAAGTTTTGGCAATTATTTATGCTTGTATGAAACCTTGAAGTGTGAGTTACCTTACTGTATCCTTATGCATTGATCAGAAACTTTACTCCTATTTCAGATGAGAAACACAATGCTGGGGCTACCTCCTCATGGGAAATCAGCACTGGAGTGCCTCCAGAAAGGAACTCATTTTTTAAAAAAAAAGGCAAATGCCCATGTTTCATGCATTTAAAAGGCTTCATCAAAAATTTAAAACAAGAATATTTTAATTGAATTATTTCAATTGGTATCTAGGGAGAAGTTTTGGAAACCTGGTTTTTCTAACTGTGAAATTGCCTTAGGAACATATTAACATGATATAACCACCTAGCATTTATTGGACACTTACTTCACACCAAACACCATGTTCTTCATATACATTTTCTCAGTTTAATTTTTAAATATTCTTTTGTGGGGCTGAAGAGATGGTTCAGCCGTTAAGTGCACTGGCTGCTCTTCCAGTAGACCTGGGTTCAATATCCAGCACCCACATGGCAGCTCACAACTGTCTGTAATTTCAGTTCCAGGGGACCCGATACCCTCACACAGGCACACATGAAGTCAAAACACCAATGTACATAAAATAAAAAAAAATTCTTTTGGTAGCAAAAGGCAATTATTAACTTTTTCACGGACTTTATCACTTACTGACAGCAACATGGCACTCACAAACAGAAAGCCTAAAAATCAAAGTTTCAGGTAGCTTGTGAAAATGACTTTGAGACTCAGCTGTATCTGTCACATGTGTATGCCATGATTCTTTCTTCTCATGTCCATCTCTCCTACGTTACCCTTTCCATTCTAGCTGTCATCCTTAGTCCCCTACTTAGCATGTTATGAAGCATAATCATAGATGGGAAATGTTCATGATGGAATGCTAAGGTAAAAACAAAACTACTAAAACTATATAATGTCCCCAAAAGGCAAGGAAATTAGTGTGTCTGTGTAAGTTTCTGATTGGTTATTTTGAATAATGGAATTGCCATCAATTCACAAAAATTTTAAAATAATGTAAATACTTATAGCCAATTAAATATTAACATAAAATATCTAATATTGGCTGAATATATAAAGTTTTAAACTAAATTAAGTATGAAGGAGATATACAGCAGTTGAGAAATGAGTTCCTCTGAATCTTTAATATACTTTCTCATAAGCTGATATGTAACGATAGCTGCATTATGCACCCCTGCATTTACTGTGCGAGTCATCTTATATAACTCACTTTAAATTTGCATTGCTTTAATTTCAAATGCCAAAGACTAATAACTACAGATTCTCTAAAGGCTACACTGCTCTTTCTTGTCTTAAGTAAATATATTTCAAGAAGACACAGGCAATTGGTTTCTGTACAAATAGTCCGTTAGAAACCGCATGCTGATTTTGCAATCCTCAACAGTGCATCAGATCCTAAAGTGGATTCCTTGCCACTACTCAAACCATGCACATAGTAGGTACTCAATTAAAACTGTTGAAGACTTAGGTGTAGGTTATACTTGTCCTCGTTGGATGTCTGGACTCTCTTCCCTCAGTTTAGATGACCTGAGAAGCACTTCCTCAAAATAGCCCTTGGCTCACCATGAGAAGAATGCCTGGCACCAGCTGGCAGGGGTATTAATAGCATACCCATTAGGCACTTGTTCAGGGCTCAGTGATAGAATCTTCAGAAATATTTGGACAGTTAAGATCATTTGGACTCTGAATCACTTGTGGTTCTTTAAATCTTTGGGCATAAAACAAATCAACACCCCCCTCCCCAAACCAACCAACCAACCAAAACCGCCAAACAAACAAAACCCTCTAACTTCTGATTTTGTGAACTTCTTTAAAAAGTAAGCAAAAATCACATTTAATTTCAAAGCTCAACATTTGGGCTATGGAAAGGAAGCTTATCACTGCAAAATTATTTTCCTCCCTTGTAAGAAATAATCTACAGGATTCAGATGTTATAATAAGAGATCCAAGTTTTCCCATTAGACTTCAATTTTGAGTATTTTACCAATCATTTTTCTATTAATAGAGAAGTAACTTACTCATTAAACTACTCACATTTCTATTCTTTTCTAGGGAACAATGGACTAAAAGAACCAGATATTTAAAACTGCAAAATATGCCAGGCGGTGGTAGCACATGCCTTTAATCCCAGAACCTGGGAGGCAGAGGTAGGCATACCTCTGTGAGTTCGAGGCCAGCCTGGTCTACAGAGCTAGTTCAAGTACAGTCAGAGCTACACAGAGAAACCCTGTCTTGAAAATCTAAGAAAACAAACAAACGAAAAAAAAAAAAAAGCAAAATATCCTGAGTCAGTCACATCAGCATTTGAGAGCACCAGGCAAGGATAGGATGGTTACCAATTTTTCGAAGACTATTATCATTTAGAAGCACTTGAACTCACCTGTACTAAACAGAATTAATCATTCTAGCTACAAATGGATACTTTCTAGTCATCTATTTGTGATCCAGATTATTCAAATATTTAATCAATAAACAATACAGTTCTTTAGTTCCTTTTTTTCTTTCTTATTTTTCCAGATAGGGTTTCTCTATGTAACAGAGCTCTGGCTGTCCTGGACTCTCTTTGTAGACCAGGCTGGACTCAAACTCAAGAGACTGGCCTGCCTCTACCTCCTGAGTGCTGGGATTAAAGGCATGTGCCACCATGCACAGCTTACTGTAAGTTCTTAAGCATTCTTCTTCTTTTTTTTTAATGACTTTTAAAGTGCTATTCCATACTATTTTAGATAGTCGTAAAGAGAAATAATTCTCTTTAAAAGCTGTTGCAGCCATCACTTCAAACTATCTACATAAGGAACCAGAGAGATAGTTCAGTGGCTAAGAGCATATACTACTTTGGAAAGATCTAAGTTTTGTTCCCAGCTCCCATGATATAATTCCAGCTCCAGGATCTGAAGAAGAGACCTGTTACTCTCTTTCAGACTTACATGTGCACCACATGCACACACACAGATCTGGCTCCCTCTTTCCTACTCTGCAGGTACCTGAGCTCACACGTGCAAAGACACGTTCATAAATACACTTGTCAGCACCCACACATATACTTAAAAAATAAAAATCTGAGGAACAGTTATGTAGGGACACTCCACTCCAGAGGAGTGGAATAGAATGGTTAGGAGGTAGAGGGTGGGAGGATGAGGCTGGGAAGGGGGGAAAGAGGACAATATGATGGAGATGTAACCTGAAGCAACAAATTTATTTATTAATAAAAAAAAAATAAAAATTAAAAAAAAATCTTAGCTGGGAGGTGGTGGCGCATGACTTTAATCCCAACACTTAAGAGGCCCAGGCAGGGGCTGGAGAGATGGCTCACAGGTTAAGAGCCCTGGCTGCTCTTCCAGAGGTTCTGAGTTCAATTCCCAGCAACCACATGGTGGCTTCAACCATACAGAATGTGATCTGATGGCCTCTTTGGCTGCAGGCTGCAGTGTACATGAAGATAGAACAGTCATATACATTAAATAATTTTTAAAAAACATTAAAACTTAAAAAAAAAGAGGCACAGGGAGGCAGATCTCTGAGTTCAAGGTCAGTGTGATCTACAGAGTTCCAGGACAGCTAGGGCTACACAGAGAAACCCTGTTTGTAATAAAAAGAAACAAGGTAAGAACCAAAAAAATCTTTAAAAAATTATTGAAAATGTCTACAAAAGTATCAGAACATGGATTTTCTTATCTTGTATGCTTCTTAATTTCTAAATTAACCCCCATAAAGCAATACCAGTTTTGAAACCTTGAGCATTCAGATAAAAAAAAAAAAACGACTAGGTATTCTCCAGTGAGCTAGGGAAAGTCAGAGAATAAGTGTTTAAAGTGGAGGCAGAGTCTTACTGAGAAGAGAGGCAAATAAGGTGCTGATGTGGGCACATTATGGAACAGCCTGCAAGTCCGGCAGAAGCATTCAGAATGGAGGTGGTAGCAAGAGGAGCAGTCAGATGTTTTTGTAAGACAGGATGACTTGGGGAGCAAGAGCTAGCAACACTGACGGGTGCAGGTTTCTGCTGGTGTAGTGGAAACGTCTTTCAAGGGAACCACACTGAGTGCTTAGTACATTCCCTAATCAATTCTCTTGGTCTGCAGAGCCCTCTTTGTGATCGTTCTTCTCTTCTCTTTCTCCTTCCACGTCCTTTCCTCTCCCCTCACCTGCCTTTCCCCCTCTTCTCTTCTTTCCCCATTTCTTTTTCTTCTTCTTATGCACAACATAGGATGGTCTACAATTCATTATACAGTTCAGGAAGGACTCAGGACTCAAGTTTGAAGATCTTCCTGTCTGGGTTTGGGGAACGAATGTGCACCATCACTTGTGGCTAGCCTCTGTGATTTATTTATTTTTTATCAATTAGCAATTTCACAGGATCTAGAAATACCTAGGAGACAAGCCTTAGCAAATCTGTAGAGATCATCTAGATTAGATTAATGGAGGTGCAAGGAGCTGCCTTCAATGTGGGCGGCACCATTCCACAAGTAGAGATGCTAAAATGAATATAAGAGAAATGGAGCCATCAACACCATTCCTCACACTCTACTTCCTTACTGTGGGTGTAACAGGACCTTATGATCCTGCTGCCATGACTTCTTGTACTGTACCCTTGTACTGCAAGCCAAACAAGTCCTCCCTTCCTCAAGTTGTTTTTGTCAAACATTTTGTCACAGTGAGTAAAAAGTCTGTAATTAAAAACTCTCTAGTTTTAACTGCAATGCATATGCTTCCTCCATATTTATTTCTTTAATATGTATTATATAGGATAATATATATTGCATGTTAAATACATATTAAGGTATGTATTTTATATATCAAATATAGGCAGATAAATATCAAAAAAGGATATAAAAATTAAAGGTAGCATAATTAATTAATTCTAACCTGAAAATTACTGCTACAAAGCATTTGTACTTATCTGAAGTTAATGTAAAAATAAAACAGCTTTTAAAAAGTCACTGCATCTGATATCATCAAAGTTCTAATGTACACATCTACTAACCATTAAATTCACTTAAATGTAGATGAAATTCATGTTTATTACTCCTACTTTGTGAGTAATTTAGTATTTATGAATATTAAGAACAAGTAACTTTATCATTCAACTCAGCACATTATGAAAATGTCCTATGTAATTACACTTAGCTTGAGGAGATAAAATAAATCTCTATTGATTTACCTCTGCTTTAGTCGTCTTTTAGCTGTTGTGGGAACATTAGCACCATAGCCACAGGAATAAAGAATCCTTTCAGCCTCATCTTCATTTTCAACTGAAAAATATTAAAATAGGTGAGGTGAAATAACTCTTTTCCTTAAAGAGCACAGCAGAAGTAAAGTAAAAGATCATGATGATGAATTAAGAGTTAAGAATCCCAAGAACATTCATAAAGACTAATGTATAATCTGAGCGAGGGAAAGCATACTGAAGTGTATCCTTGCTTGCATTTGCGACTTATTTTTAGGAGATGTTAAGAGATTACATCACCTTATAGGTGATGTTTTCTTCTTTCTTTCTTTCTTCTCTCTCTCTTTTTCTTTTTCTTTTTTTTTGAGACAGGGTTTCTCTGTGTAGACCTGGCTGTCCTTGACTCGCTCTGTAGACCAGGCTGGCCTCAAACTCACAGAGATCTGCTTTCCTCTGCCTCCCGAGTCCTGGGATTAAAGGCATGTGCCGCAACGCCCAGCCATAGGCTATGTTTTCTTATAGAGCACAATAACTCAGGTATGTTATTCTGAAGGAATCAAAGGGTTTTAACATGACGATATATTATAACATATGACAAAATTATAGAATCAATTTGATAAAGGTTTTGTTTTTGAGACAAATTCTCATGAAGCCTAGGCTTCCCTTGAACTTACTATGTCAGGGATGACCATGAGTCAGATTCTCCTGCCTCCACTTCCTGAGTACTGGGATTACAGAAATGTTAAACCACTCTGAGTGTACACTGTACTGAGGACCAAATCCAAAGTTCCCTGAATCCTATGCTGACAACCTACCATCTCTAATACCCGAAAGACATGTTTAGCATTAACTGTAACTGCAAAATAATTTCAGGGATAATAATTTAAAAACTGGAATTGTCATACAACTGTCTTAGAAATTATTTGAACTAATAGAGTAAACTTAGAATCTACTACTAAGATGGCTGAGGCAGGAACTCCAGAGGGAACAAGGAGGAACCAATGCCGACAGAGGTGGCACTAAGTGATCAGACAAAAATTTAAACTTAGCACACAGCAAGAACATAGGCAAACTATTGTTAGGGAGGAAATACACAATTGCAGGTAATGCTAGTGAACAATCTGCAGGGGGGGCTCTCTCCCTCCACTGTGTATATGTGGGGTCCAGCCAGGGTTGTGAGCTTTGGTGGCGGGCCCCTTGTCTGTGTACCCACTTCACTGGCCTTCATGTTTTAGACTGAACTATTTTTTTCCTTAAAACTGCATGTGATCTTTGTGTACTGAATTATTAGTTCTTATTTCTGCTATTACATTTAGAATGCTAGGTTTTTTTTTTTTTTTTTTGGTTTTTCGAGACAGGGTTTCTCTGTGTAACAGCTCTGGCTGTCCTGGACTCACTTTGTAGACCAGGCTGGCCTTGAACTCACAGAGATCGCCTGCCTCTGCCTCCTGAGTGCTGGGACTAAAGGTTTGTGCCACCACCGCCCGGCAGGAAATTATTTTTATATTAACTTTTCTAGTTGAAGGCTTTTAAGCATGTGCATGCATGTACAGTGACTTTATATTTTGGTAAATTTATGTAGTTGCTGTAGTCATTTCATCTGAAAATGAAAAGGCTGACTTTTCCTTCCTAGTCTCCAGTCCCCACTTGTGCTCTCCCACCCCAAGCATCAAGACAATATGATGAGAGGGCAGGACGAGGGCAAACGGCAAACGCATGAAAATTGAATGTCAAAGGTTATAATCCACTGAATTTCAAAGTTCATGTAGCATCTCCTCTTTTAGTTATTTCTCATCTCCAAGGTTTAATTAACTCATGATCTTTTCTGTGTGTCCCTGCTTCCAGTCTCTCTTACTGGACTGGACCACAGACTCAAGTGAGGAAAGAATTTCTGTTGCTTTAGGAGAAGGTCACACTATGTACATAGCCAAGTCTGGATTAGAACTGGAGATCTTCCTGCCTCAGTTTCTAAAATAGAGATCTATAGGACCGTGTCATCATGCCCACTATTGGCTTTTGCTGTTGCCGTTGTTTTGGTTTTCACAGTTGTGCTAGGAACTGAATCCAAGGCTTGCACAGAGCAGACGAGCACTCTACCAGTGAGCTACATGTCTAGTCCTGAGGCAAAACATTTTGCACAAATTTTGCATTCCTAGTTCCTGACAAAAAAGCATTTAATACTTATAGAATGAGTGAATTAAGTACAGAAAATCTATCAAATTTAATGTATCTGGGTTTTTTGAGTATTGCTATTGAAAATTTACATCATGTCATACTGAAAACAGAATATTCTTTAAAAATGATTACCACTTATATTTTAAATAACTGCATGCCAAGATATTTTTAGAAATGATGCCAGCTTTCCTCTGCAGCCAGACAAAAAAGACAACACATGGGCTCAACTCAAGCAGGAGGGGGAGGGGAGACTTACACACACCCTTACCTTCTGCTGTTTGTATTATTATTTCATCAAGCTCCTTTTCCAATTTCTCATAAATGTCCAACCTTGCTTGATACTCCGAGTTCTGCACTTCGAGTTCAGTAATGCGTTTTTCAGAAGAAGATTGGAGACTATAAAATTCTTTAGTTAAAAGCTAACAGTAGAAGGAAAGAATGACAAAAGTTGAAAGAATTAAGGGTTACTCAGGGCCACAGCTAAAAGAAAAATATGATGCAGACATGTGTGGATGTCTTTTCTCTTTTGAACTATTCAAATACTAAGAAAAAGTAGCCCAATTGAGAGGACAAATGAAGAAATGACACATATTTATTTCTAAGGTTAATAATTTTGGTGCTTTGAACTGAAACTTTGAAATGCTTTGTCAGTAATTATATATGCTGAATAAAAATGAATTTAGGGGTAAGGTTAACATGTGCTTGTTAGAGTTCAAATACTGGCAGCACTGTGAAACTTATCTGGGGTCAGTTACTAGGCAGTCAGCACAAAACTGTACTGAAAAAAAAACTGAAATGAGCTCTCCAGTGTTCCGTTAGAGCTATGCGACCTACTCTGTCCATGCTTTTAGCATCTTTGGTTTCCTAACAGTCTAAATCAGAGAATAAATGTAGGTTCTGAATAGGGCAGTAGCAGAAATGCCTTTGCAAAGAAACAGTTTTTAAAAGAAATTCTTTAAGAAGGATTAACAGAGATGCAAACCTTATTATTACATAAACACATGTACAACCCACTGAGTCCATGCACCAACTTTGTTTTTGGAGAACTAATGTGGGGCTGTGAGACAGCTTGGCAGGTAAAGGTACTTCTGCTTCATTAAGTCTGGTGACCTGAGTCCAATCCCTGTAACCCATGTAAAGGAGGGAGAGAATCAACTCTACAAAGTTGCCCTCTCACCTCCATACATGTGAAGTGACACACATGTCCACACATGTGTACACATCATTCACACATACAATAATAATAAATTTCTAAAATTTTATTGTGTTTATGGTGTTGGGGATTGAACCTAGTATCTTATAAATGCTAGGCAATAGTTTTGCCACTGAACTAACATATTGGGTATGTCCCCAACCCAATAATAAAATTTTAAAAAGAGTCAAGTGGGCTGGAGAGATGGCCCAGTGGTTAAGAGCGCTGGCTGCTCTTCCTAGAGGGCCTGGGTTCAATTCCTACCACCCAAATGGCAGCTCACAACTATCTGTAACTCCTGTTCATGGGGATCTGACACCTTCACATAGACAAACGTGAAGTCAAAACACCAAGGTACATAAAAAAAAAAAAGAGTCAAGTATATACAGGTGTATGAGGGACTCTATTCATTCATACACTATGGAAAAAGTATATTTTATACATTATGTACTTAAATATATCTTAAAATATCAATTGATGCTATCACACACAACTGCTTTTTAATTTGATCATAGTGATATTTTATATTATTAAAGTTCTTCACTGTTATAGATAACACTGCAATAAGAATCTGTGAATGAAGTATTTTATATATTTAAAACACATCTTAACAGGGGTTGGAGAGATGGCTTAGTGGTTAAGAGCACAAGCTGTTCTTCCAGAGCATCTGGGTTCAAATCTCAGCACCTACACGACAGCTCATAACTTTCTGTAACTCCAGGTCCTGGGTAATCCAACACCCTCACACAGACATACATGCAGGGAAAACATCAATGCACTAAAATAAATAAACATTAATTAATTAATTAAAAAATCCTAATGAAACCACATTGCCAAATTGTTTTCAAAAACAATATACTTATTTGGAATGTACAGACCTTTTAATGTAGTGTTGAAATGATGGATCAACAAATGGCTACCCCGCCCCCCCCAAAAAAAAGGTAATGTCCCAGAGTTAGGATTAGGGCAGGGCTCTGTTCTTATCTTTCCAGGAGATTTAAAGCATCCATCCAAGGAATCCAGGGACAACTGGACAACGGAAACCTCAGAAGAAAACAGAGCAGACACCAAAGAAGACAAGTAGCCCAGATGATCCAGCCTTGCAGACTTCCTCAATAGCTGTTTCTCAAAAGTCTACAACCACAACAACTCAAAATTGCTAAGATTGTTCAGCTCCACAGACTGTTCCAGCCAGAACTCCAGTAAAGCTCTGAAGATCAGCTTCTGTCTATGAACTTCTTAGGACATCTAAATAGCTGAGCACAAAAGGACTGAACATCAAATGATTCTATTAACATTTTTAACCATTTTTCCATTCTTATTTGGGCCCCAAACAAGTTTACTACGTCCCAAATCAGCAGAAAGTCATTTTAAGAGGCGACATCCCATCCCCAGAAGGTGGGGAGGGTGTTTTTCCCCCCTTTGGTCATTTGATGGATAACAGAAAATCTTGTTATTTAGGGGAAGAGATTACAAGCTGTTAAATGGTCTTGTTAAATAGGTTTTGGAGGTTAGACCCAGGGACTTCTCTCTTTTTCTTTTCTGTATCCATCTTTCTCTCTTATGTAGGAGTGAACAGACTTGAGAAAAAATGGGACATAAACATAATATAGGAAAGATCAAGAAGAAAGGACAGATTATTGAATCTGCCCATATACCTTTATATATTGATACAAAATTAATGTTATATTTGGCTATATTGGTATCAGTCTTTGTATATTAATGCAAAATTAAGATTGCATTGGGCTACATCGGTATTGATCTTTGTATATTAATACAAAATTAAGATTATATTTGGCCACATTGGTATTGATCTTTGTATACTGATACAAAATTAAGGGTAATGCTTTTTAAAGGTATTGTACCTAGTAATGCTTAAAAATGAAATGTGAAGTTTCGGGCATTTGCTACCAACTGTCATAAACTGTTTAGGATAATTAAGAAATGCAAACTAATAGTCATTCAAGCTTGTCATTTTGTTAGGTACTATGACAGTCTATCACAGTTATTTTCTAAGCTAATCAGAAATCAAGTTGCTAAGAGACATGCAACATTTGTTTATGTAAATATAAGAGATAGATAGGGGGTCTTCAAAAACCTCAAGATATCTGCCGAATATGGCATTCAAAGATGTTTTCTTAACTTAAGATATTTTTGATATCGAGACATGTCAGCTCCTGACAGTACCCCCTATTCTACTCCAGGTAGAAGAAGAGCATCGAAGAATCTCCAGTGGAAGATGGTTGAATTAGTGGCAAGTCTATCTCTTGGCAAGAAAAACCCCTTGCTTCAACTGTAGACAGACTGCTGTCCAAAAAGGACAAAACTTGGAAGCAGGTAAGTTGACAGCCTAGCTCTGCCAAGACAGGGTAGGCAAGTCCTTCATAATTCCTGCTCTACAATCAATGTCTGTCAGAGAAACGGGGCCAAACGGCTGAAGATTGATGCTGTAATGTATGAAGAGAAAATGGGAACTGCCCAGGCAGCCACTGGTATGTCATTTCTTAGTTTTGGAAGCTGCAGGCCCTGTACTTCCTATATAATCAGATATAT
Source organism: Lophiomys imhausi (assembly GCA_907164525.1). NCBI lineage: Eukaryota > Metazoa > Chordata > Mammalia > Rodentia > Muridae > Lophiomys > Lophiomys imhausi. The sequence continues at coordinate 4,205,588 of CAJQZJ010018033.1, forward strand.
TTATCCCTCTCAGGTCTCTGAGGTGGTTGAAGAATAGATAGCTAGAGTCTCATAGTTAAATTTTGAGTTGTTTAGGAATCAAGAGGGTGTTCTGGATCTAAGAAGATGTTTTTAAAATTGGGATGCAAGTTAGTATGAAAGCCGAGTTGTATATAGAACTTTAAACTCATGGAGATGGTTAGATAGTAGAATGTTAAAGTCAGGTGCCAAATACATATGGACTGGACACTGGGAATGTATGCTAAGCCATATAACTCTTAAAACTATGGCCTATTTATTTCTGTTGTTTTGTATTGTCTTTATTGTTATAAGAGAAAGAACCATTTGTTGGACTGAAAGGGGGAGCTGTTGGGGGGAAAAAGATATACCTTAAACTTAAAAAAAAAAAGGGAAGAAGGTGGGAGGGTGGGATTGGAGGGAGGAGTAGGGAGGGGATTGTGATTGAGATGTAACTTAAATAAAAAATTAATTAAAAAAGAAAAAAACCAAATGGCTAAAAAAGTATTTTGAATTTATATATATATATATATAAAACCCCATACATTTTTTAAATTAGAAACAAATCTTATAATGTAATTGATTCATATTATATTTGGGAAAATGATTTAATACTTGATTAATTTTCAATTAGGAAAGGCTTAATTTAATAAATTTTTTTAGATTTTATTTTTGTGCATATGGAGTTTTTTGCCTGAGTGTATGTGTGTTTATGGCAGTGGATCCCATAAGAGGTCACTGGGTCCCCTGGACCTGGCGTCATCAATGGTTGTGAGCGGTCATGTGGGTTCTGGGAATAGAACTTGGGTCCTCTGGAATAGCAGCTAGAACCATTACTTACTGAGCCATCTCTTCAGCCCCCAGGAATGGCTTTTAATTGACTAATTTTCACTTTCATTATCTTCCATTTTTTATTAACCCATAATAGTATGTTTTCACAACTAAGTACATTCATATGCAGAGAGGAAAACTAGAAACATAAAATGCTTAAGTTTAGCTGACAACCAAAAATCATATATTTTTCAAATTGTAATAAATATTACCTCTCAGTTCTTCAGAAAAATCTGTAAAAATATTGGCTATTTTCTAGCTGTTATTCTACCTGTACCACAGAATTACTTTGCTGGGTTAAACACTATGCTGAGAATTGGGTCACTGAGCCGGCCGTGTTTCCCGGATTCCATACACGGAAGGAGAGAATTAACTATCATAAGTTGTCCTCTAACTTCCAAATGCCTCTACCATGTGCACAAGCATGTGCTCATACCCGCACAAAAGTAAAGAAATGTAAAATTTTAAATACTAAAATATTAGAAACCGTTTTCTTGATGAAAACTGGGAAACAGAAAATATCAACTATACTCTTCCAGAAAGATGTTTTTTCTTATATACTTTATTTAATTTTACAGCTTTTTTCATATCAATTTCAGATGTCTTACACAAGTGTTCCCAGTAATTGTATGCTTTTTGTTGCTGGTATGAATGAAACTTTTAAAAATTTAAAACAATTTTAGTCATTTTTGGCACACATATTTCTTCTATTCATATATCTTTTTGTTTTTTGCTTTTGAAACAGGACCTTATTACATAGCCTGGCTGGCTGGGCCTCAAACATATGAGCCCCTGCCTCAGCCTCTAGAGTGCTGGGATTCCAGGTGTGATCCGCCATTCCTGGCTTTATTTCCTTATTTTCGTGTGAGGGCAAGGAGAAACCAGCTTCTGTGTAAATATCATACTTAGGAAATTTGTACTCTATGCTATGTCAAGGGAAAACTGCATAAAGGTACCTCCAATTTCTTCTGATACTTTTCACATTCCAACTGGCACTGTGTGAGATTTTTTGCAGTTTCCTCTTGCAGGAGATACACACGCTCATTTTCAAAGGTCTTCAACTTACTTTGATGGAGAAACTCAGACACTTTGCTTTCTGTGCTAATCTGGAGTTCTCTGTACCTGGAAGAAGAAAGCGATGGCTCTCAAGTAGCTGGAAGGGTTTATGGAAGCACAAAGCTCATTCTGCTTTCCACATCATCATATTATGAGTGCATGGTTAATAATTTGTATTTGTTTAGAAAAGCTTTTAAAACTTAATTTGGTATAAATATGGAAATATATACTAAAATATCTATTTGAATATTACAAGAAAGTGATGCACCAATCATCAAATGGTGTATTCAACTACCCTGATACGAACATCCTCTTCATTTCATAGGTATAACCCTAACAAAAATATTTCCAATTAACATACAAATCACTGCATATTCAAAGTGTGAAAACAGTCCATGTTGATTGTGTTCTAAGAGAAAGTAAAACAGATATATGTATTTTTTTCACAGAGCCACCATGTATCTAGTAAAATGTATGTTATTAAAATTCATTTATTCAAATACTGAGCTAGTAACTGTAAGGGATAATGGGAATACACTACACAAAAAGTTGTTCTTTTTCTCTTAAGGAACTTACAATTTTCTGGAGGAGACAGGAAAACAAACATGAAAATCTAAGAGTGATAAGTGATAAGAATAATATCCAGGTTCAATGGGAACAAACAGAAAAGAGACCAACTTGGTTGGTGCCCCCCCACCCTGTGTGTGTGTGTGTGTGTGTGTGTGTGTGTGTGTGTGTGTGTGTGT
>CAJQZJ010018033.1:4208227-4223383 GCA_907164525.1 Lophiomys imhausi
TGTGTGTGTGTGTGTGTGTGTGTGTGTGTGTGTGTGTGTGTGTGTGTAATCCAAGAACACAGGCCTTAACGTACACGCTATAGGCTACTTCACTCATGGCACACATGTCTTCTATGCAGACCAGAGAAAGTTTCAGACAGTGCATATCACATGTCCTGTAAGAGCAAGGCTTTAAGAAAAAGTCAGCTTTGATGGTGTTTTGGAAAGCCCTAACATTATATATTTAAGAAGTTCTTACAATTTTATTAAAAATACAGTTTTAGGGGTTGGAGAACTGCTTCAGCAGGTAAAGTGATCCCTGCGATGGATTTGCTTACTGTGAATGTCTCAAATAAATGAAGTTTTTTGAGACAGGGTTTCTCTGTGTAGCCCCGGCTGTCCTGGACTCACTTTGTAGACCAGGCTGGCCTCGAACTCACAGAGATCCGCCTGCTTTTGCCTCCCAAGTGCTGGGATTAAAGGCGTGCGCCACCACCGCCCGGCCATGAATTCTTATAATTAGTGGTCTTTGATGTTTTCAGGATTCCCTCGTATTGTAGTATGAATCAATACTTCAGTATTTTATGGAAATAAAATGTCTCTTTACTCCAGGTCATGTTGTATTGCAAATTTAAATCCATAAAACACATGAAATCATCTCGCATGATGTCATACATTTGTAATCTCATTTTCAGGAGGTGGAAGGATGAGGATAGATATTTGAAGGTCATCCTAGCCTACATAGCAAGTTCAAGAGCAACCTAAGATACAGAGAGTACAGAGAGTGTCTCAAAAGAAAATAAATATATATTTTATTAATTTTAAAAAATGGCATGGAGGGGGCTGCTGGAAAGATTGCTCAGTGGTTAGGAGCACTGGCTACTTTTACAAAGCATCCAGGTTTAACTCTCAGCACCCACATGGCAGTTCATAACTGTAATTCATTACAGTTACAAGGGATCTGACACCTTCACAGAAACATACATGGAGGTAGAACATCAATGTAAATAAAATAAAATAATTAAAAAAAACATCAAACCCACACCACTCAACCCTAAATCAAGCACACAATGTCACTACTTTCTGTGTGTGCTAAACTGCAGGGCATATATAAACTACACAACTAAAGTCGATATGGATAAGTCTCTGAGACTGTGATGTTGGCCTTTAAGGTCATTTGTTTTGGAAACTCAAGGTGAAGTTTGCCTTTTATGGGGTAGGACACTTTAGGTGTTTCTGAGACCAATGACGGCTTCAAGCAGGGATTTGAGTAGCGCTTAGCACCCACCACCTGCTCTCATTTACTATTGGCACCTGAAAGTTCATTTCAGCACACATGTTCTTTCCTTATATTAAAACCCAAAGCAATAGACAGCATTTGACATTTAGGATTTAGTTAACAACGGCTAAGCAACTATCCAACAGAAAACGGTGTCTCCTAGAACTCTGAGTCTACTTTAATAATGGAGCTTCTCAAAAACCAAATGATAATTCTCAAGACCAATTTATTTTCACATTCTTTAACCAGGGGAAGATTTTGCCTTCAGTCAGTATGTCTTTGTAATAGTCTTGATGATTTTAATTTGCTAAATTGAATTGAGAAGTGCTGAATAAACACAATAGCCACACAAACAGGTCTAACAGCGAGGAACTGGTGAGGCCAAGAGCTCAGCCTGTAGTTTCAGGTAACTCCCACTTAACTTGTTTTGCTCACACAACCTGTTGCATTCTTCTCTGTTGACTCACACCTCTCACCTCACGCATTCTCTTAATGTGCACACTGACTTGAACCAAATCAGCACTGTCCACACATCAACAACATAGCTCAGCAGAGTAACCTTAAGAGGTCACATTTCCTACGAAGTAGGATCAGATCTACTGTCCTCACAGCCATCTTGCCCTGGGCCTGGTATCTGGCTGCATTTGTCTTTATGATGCACTTATAACTGGCTCTTTGATTTTCATAAGAGCCACCTATATATTACATGGTACTTTAAAACAAGAACAGACAGTTCTAGAATGAGCTGTTTCAAGAAATATTCACTGCAACAGAAATTTAAGAGCTAGCAGAACAAAGAGAAAAGGAAGAAGTGAAAATCTGCTATTATGCTGGAAGTTATAAGGAAGTTAAACTTCATTACAAGGAAGCTAAACTTCAAGAAATCACTCAAAATGGGGCTAGGGGAAGAGGCCAGTCAATAGTGTTTGCCTTGCAAGAGCATGCGGACCTGTATCCCATTCCTAGAACCATGGAAAACAAAGCAGGGTGGGGTGGCCTAAGCTCTGTAATACCAGCACCAGAGAGCCAGAGACAGCAGATCTCTGAGACTTCCTGGTCAGGAAACCTGGCCTGCTATGTGAAAACCCTGTGTCAACAAAACAAAATCAAACCCACAGATGCTACCAGAAGAACAGCACTTGAATTTGTCCTTTAACCTCCATAAGTGCATACAAGTGTGAACGCAAGCACACACACATACCCAGCACAAATTACGAAAAGGAAAAAAAATTCAGCAGCATCCTGCAACATGGTGATAGCTCTAAGTACCATTTATTTAGACCTTTCCCCATTTTTGTTTGTCTGTTTGTTTGTTTTCTTTTTGCCATGCATCTCTGTAGCTCTTTGAGACAGGTTCTTCTCTAGGTTAGGCTGGCCCTGGAACTTACCTTGTAGGACAAACACGACCTTGCACTTCGGATCCCCTTGCTTTTCCCTCCCTAGAGCTGAGATTACAGGAGTGTGCTGCTGTACCAGGAATCCGTTATTTTTGCTTCTACTTCCCCAACCTCTCCATTTCTCTTTCTTCCTTTCTCCTTCTTTTCCTTCTGTGTTGACAGCTGAACACAGACTCACGTTCTCTGCTACTGAGCCCACTCTTCCCATTATGAATCTTTGACTTAATCTCAGTTCTTCTCTCAAATGACAACAGAAATAACTGGCTTTAAAATTTTGTCTACAAAATGTTCATGGCTTCTACTACATTAAAACTGGACATGTATTGTTGGGTGTGGTGGTACACTAATCCCAGCACTACAAACAAAAAACTGGACATGTATTCAGAACACAGCTACCTAATCTCATTTCGTGGGCAAGCAGTGTACCGAGAATGTGTTACATTCATTCAGTGGTAATGTTCATGCAATCATCAGAACTAGGAAATGATCCATATATTAGGAAATTTACCAGCTGGTCTTGTTTGGAAGAAGCACAATGAAACGGTTGAAGCAGAGCATCTGTCTGTATACAGTAGGACAACTGAGGATAGGACAGGGGAGGAAACAAAGTATAGGAAAGAAGAGCTCCTGACCCAGGCAGCTTGGCAAAGGCTAACTAACCATAGGGCCAGCACAAGGGAGGGCTCCTCAGGGCAGACACTGGCCAGCTGAGTCCAGGCCTTCAGGGATGGGCCAGTACAAACACTCCCATGGTCTACAGTCTCAGCTAGGGATGCAGGGCATTTTCTTCCTAACTCTACAAGCAACTAGTGGCAAAGGCTTCTGAAACCATTCTGTCCTTGAAGGCTTCAATGCAGAAATGTCCCTGCATCTCCAGCCTTTGCTGGGTTTAGTTGTAGGAAACAGGAGCTGACGAGGGCAGACACCAATAATCCACAGAAAGCTGCTCATGGCACCGTCATTGCTTACATTTCCAGGATTGCCCTCTCCACCACACAAGTGATTCACCAAATTTCTTTTGAATTCTGTAACTGAACCGATTCTTAGGATAAAAACTGAAGCATTACCACTATTTTCAACTGCATTTCTGTTTGTAGACACAACCAGTTACCAGTTTTCTTTATAGCTTTGTGTTTCAAGACAGGATTTCTCTGTGTAACCTTGACTTTTCTAGAACCCTCTCTGTAGACCAGGCTGGACTCAAACTCACAGAGATCCAATTATCTCTACTTCCCTAGTTCTGGGAATAAAATATGTGCCACCACGCTTGGCTCGCAACAATATTTTTATGTGCTGAGGATATCACCTAGAAGTGGAGGAGTTGCCTGGTGTTCATTCAGTTCTCAAGAGCACATACATACATACACACACACACAAAGCAAAACAAAACTTTTCAGATTAAGTCCTTTTATCAATGTTATTTTCATCTGTGTCATGATGTTCTACTCTAGGAATTCCTCTACCATTAGACATTTAGTCCTCAGCCAATTTCTTGCTTAATTCCCCCTCATCAAACAGTTCCAGTTTATTTGCCTAATATTATAATGAGCTTTCTTTTGAATCACATCTAAATTTCCAAAAGCAAAATACATGTTTTAAGAAATCAGGCTGAGCACTTGGGAGGCAGAGGCAGGCGGATCTCTGTGAGTTTGAGTCCAGCCTGGTGTACAAACTGAGACAAGGATAGCGAGGACTACACAGAGAAACCCTGTCTCAAAAAACCAAAGAAAAAAAAAATCAGCTGGGTGGTGGTGGGGCACGCCTTTAATCCCAGCACTTGAGAGGCAGAGGCAGGTGGATCTTTGCGAGTTCGAGGCCAGCCTGGTCTACAAAGTGAGTCCAGGACAGGCAGGGCTACACAGAGAAACCCTGTCTCGAAAAACCAAAAAAAAAGAAAAAAAAATCAAGCTGCTGAAAGGACCCAGTTGAGCAATCTCAGCATGGTTTAAAGTTTCTGGGTCACTAGTGTTCTAACTTTAGTAGAGATTATTCTCCTCTGTTCCTCATGCTCTGATATGCTTCTTTGCAAAGGAGAAGACTGATTCAGCATCTTCACACATATTTAGATACTAGCCATGGAGGTCGCTACTCATAAGAATGAAGTTATGAGAAAGATGTACATAAAGAAATGACAGTGATTGTAAGGAGATATCTTGGAAAAGGAGGGGAGAAGGAAAGTTTTACCTCACATGGCTTGACTTAGAAGTAATTTTACTAAAGGCAACTCAAATTTTGTTAAGGCAAATTTAAAAACTAAAAATAAAGTATTTTTATTTAAATAATTTTGTTTTTACTTCATATAATAAAGTATTAACTTATTTTAAACAATTTTTGTATGAATTAAATATTAAAATAATTAATTTCCTAAATTATAACAATTTACATATTATTTGACAAGAAAGATTTCCTGTTGTTCAGCTATATACTAATATGGCACATTTTAGATATAATATATGCTAAGCACATGTTGTACCACTGAGCTGCATCCACAGTCCTAAATAAGTACACTATGTCCTCTAGTGGGACATTTTTGTGTTCCAATTAAGAACTACTGCTATATGTAACAAGAGAAGTACTAGTTTGGTGTGGTGATGCATGCCTTTAATCGCAGAACTAAGGGAGGCAGGGGCAGGGGGATCTCTGTGAGTTCGAAGCCAGCTTGGTCTACCAAGTGAGTCTAGGACAGCCAGCGGTGCACAGAGAAACCCTGTCTCGAAAAACCAAAAAGAAAAGAAAAAGAAAAAAAGAGACAAGTACTAATATTAGTGTCACACATGTGAATATTTTCAATGTAGAAAAACGAAGAATAATAATTATGCCTTAGAAACCAGTCATTGTGGTACACACCTGCAATCACAGTACTTGGCAGGTAGAGACAGGGTTAGGGTCACCTTCAGCTACATAGTGACTTTAAGGCTAGCCTGAGCTATTTGCAATACTGTCTCAAAAAACTCCCAAGCCAAAACAAAACAACAGTTATTGTTTATTAGAGATTCACTTCATGTTGATATTAAAATAGAAAATACTATGTGAGATTGTGCTTTTGTCAGTACATACCTAGAAATCCCCTCAAAATTTAATGAAAATTAGGGGAGCAATTACAGGAGCTTAGGTATATGCACATAAACTTATACACAAAGCTTTGGTCACATAGGTCTTTCCTTCTGCACTGTGTAATTTTCCAAGCTGAAAAGCTATCAGGTAAGGGAAACTTAGAAAACTCCCAACAATGTGGCAATGATGACCACTACAGGGCATGAGAAAAGAATTGAAAAGGCAGTTGGATATTTGTGCAAATGTTTCTGTCATTTAGATTTCTCCACCCAGTGAGCTTCTCAGCTGTAACACTACATCTGTCATTTTTGGCTTACATGCTAATTCTTCAATGAATGTGAGAGGTGTTTTTTTTGCTGAGTTAAAAACGCTGAGTATGTTTAACAACTGTACCATGGATTTATGAGAATTTCAAGCATGTATTTAGAGTAATTCAATGCATCTATCATATCACGATCAAATAAAATTGTAAGGTCATTAATAAAATAAACACTATGTAGTAATATTTGGCAACTTTGTTAAGGCTAAAAGTAGGTTTTCTAGATATGTAGAGATAAAAGTACTTAGCTGAAAGAAATACAAGAAAGGAATGCTGTTTTAAAATAAACCAGAGCATGCAGGAAATAAACTTTTAAAATATTTTACAACAGTGTTTGAATGGTGCTGCTTTCTGTTTTGTCTTTTTGGAAAACATGACAACACTTAAAAATTCAGTTTGATATTACGTCCATATGCAAGGGTCAATACCATTGTGGCCAACTATAATCTTAATTTTGTATCAATATATAAAGATCAATACCGATGTAATCCAGTACAATCTTATTTTTACACAATAAACAATGGTCAATACCACTTTAGCCAAATAAACTACTAATTTTGTATCAATATACAAAGGTATAAGGGCATATTCAATAATCTGCCCCTTCTTCTTGGACCTTCCTGTGCTATGTCTATATCTCATTTTTCTCAAGCCCATGCACTCCTACATAGGAGAGGAAGAAGGATACAGAAAAGGAAAAGTAGGAATTCCCTGGGGCTAACCTCCAAAACCCATTAAGACAGGACCATTTATCAGCTTGTAGTCTCTTCCCCTAAATACCAGAGTTTTCAGTTATCCTTCAAATAACCAAAAAGAAGGGCGGAGAAACACCTTCCCCACCCTCTGGGCATGGGATGTCGCTCTCTTAAAGTGACTTCCTGCTGATTTGGGTCGTAGTAGACCTGTTTGGGGCCTGAACTCAAATGGAAAAAATGGTTAAAAATGTTAGTACAATCCTTTTATGTTCAGTCCTTCTGTTCTCAGCTGTTTAGATGACCTAAGGGGTTTGTAGGCAGAAGCTGATCTTGCAGGCTTTACCGAGGTTCCTGCCGGGGCATTGTGTAGAGCTGAGCGGTCCCAGTGACATTGAATTGCTGTGGTGGTTGCAGGCCCCCGATGGAGACAGCTATTGAGGAAGTCTGCCAGGCAGAATCAACTGGGTCACTCGTCCTCCTTGGTGCCTGATTCTGCTCTCTGCTGAGGTTTCCGCTGTCCAGCCGTCCCTGGGCTCCCCTAATGGACGCTTCGATTCTCCTGGAACGATAAGAACAGAGCCCTGCCCCAATCCCAACCCTAGGACAATTGCCCTATTTTTTTTGGGGGGTGGGGTGGGGTATTGGGCTACATAGGCATTGATCTTTGTATATTGATACATAATTAAGAGTATATTTAGCCGGGCGGTGGTGGCGCACGCCTTTAATCCCAGCACTTGAGAGGAAGAGGCAGGCGGATCACTGTGAGTTCGAGGCCAGCCTGGTCTACAAAGTGAGTCCAGGACAGCCAAGGATACACAGAGAAACCCTGTCTCGAAAAACCAAAAAAAAAAAGAGTATATTTAACCACAATTGAATAGATCTTTGTATATTGATACAAATTTAAAGGTAACGCTTCCTAATGGTATCATACCTAGAGATACTTAAAAATAAAATGTGAAGCTCTGACCTCTTGATACCAACCGTCTAAAATGGTCTAGGACAGTTAAGTAAAACAAACTCCTAGTCATGCAAACATGTCACTTTGTTAGCAACTATGACAGTCTATCACAGATATTCTCTAAACTACCCAGTAATCAAGTTGCTAAGAGACAAGCAACATTTGCTTATCTAAATACAAGAGATGGATAGGGCATCTTCAAAAACCCCAAGAGATCTGCAGAATATGGCATTCGAAGATGTTATCTTAAATCAAGATTTTTTTTTGATATCGAGACATATCAGCGCCTGACAGCACCCCCTATTCTACTCCAAGTAGAAGATAAGCATCGAAGAACCTCCACTGTAAGATGGTTGAATTAGTGGCAAGCCTATCTCTTGGCATGAAAAAACCCCTTGCACCAACTGCAGACAGACTGCTGTCCAAAAAGGACAAAACTTGGTAGCAGGGAAGTTGACAGCCTAACTCTGCCAAGACAGGGTAGGTAAGTCCTTCATAATCCCTGCTCTACAACAAATGTCTGTCAGAGAAACAGGACCCAAAGGCTGAAGACTGATGCAGGAATGTATGGAGAGAAAATGGGAACTGTCCAGGCAGTCATTGGTATGTCCTTTCTTAGTTTTGGAAGCTGCAGGCCCTGCACTTCCTATATAAGCAAATATATTTATCCCTCTCAGGTCTCTGAGGTGGTTGAAGAATAGACAGCTAGAGTCTCATAGTTAAATTTTGAGTTGTTTAGGAATCAAGAGGGTGTTATAGATCTAAGAAGATACTCTTAAAAGTGTGTTGCAAGTTAGTATGAATGTTGAGTCACATATAGACCTTTAAACTCATGGAGATGGTTAGATAGTAGAATGTTAAAGTCAGGGGCCAAATATGTATAAACTGGACATTGGGAAGGTATACTGGGCCATTTAACTCTCATAAATGTGGCATATTTATATCTGTTGTTTTGTATAATACTGTTATAAGAGAAGGAACCAGCTGTTGGACTGAAAGGGGAAACTTCTGGGGGGAAGAGGGTGGAAGGGCGGGATAGGAAGGGGGAATAGGGAGGGGTTTGTTACTGAGATGTAACTTGAAGAAAAAAAAATAAAGTATTTAAAAAAAAATTCAGTTTGAATTATCCTTTGAGCCAAGGGTATGCAATCAAAACTTCATCCTATGCTCCAAGCACTGTGTGTGTACATGTGTACTGGGCTATACCAAGGAAGAGAACGAGATATACGGACCACATCTACAAACATCATTACAGAAAGCACTTTTTGTTTGGAATGGTAGCATATGCCTATATCCCACCTATTCTGGAGGCAGGAGGACTACAGGCTTGAATTCAGCAGATAACTTAGTGAGACCCAGACTTATCAAAACAAAACAAAACACAATGGGCAGGAGTACAGCTTGCTGCTTGCTTCCTTGCCGACCATACAGAACTGTCTCTTAAGTTCAGTCCTTACCACACCTCCATCAAAAGAGAAAGAGAACAGAAGCACGTGTGCATGCTGCTTTATGACGAACAGTGTGAAGCATTAACAAGTAGCAGTGTGGAGGGAAATCACAGAGTACAAGGTATTGTAAAATTTAAAAGGGAGTAAAGAACTCAGTGATGTAATGATTTCTGGAGAAAAGACATCTACTATAAATCTTAACTTGCAAGAAATAGCCCAGAATTGCAGAACTCTAGTAAACTCCTCAATGGAGATTTAGAAAGGAGAGTCCTGGGTTTTCAACCCTCTTAGCTTTAGTAACCTGGATCATTCACAAGATTTCTCTCCATATGGAAAGAAGTCTCCTGAGCTTGTTTTTTTTTTCTTTCTAGCCTAGTCTGGGAAGAACACCTGAACTACCTGTAGATTTTCTAAGAATTCCATGGATAATGACTCTCCCTTAGACCACATAAATCACAATCTCAAGGGACTAAAAATCCTACTCAAGTTGGGGGCAATTAAGTGAGCTAAAACAAGCAATATGGTTACAATGGTGCCTTGTACAATTAAATTATTTGTCTCTTGAGTACAGAGTTCTTGTCTACTTCATATTTGGATTCCTAGCATTAGTGTATTCCAAGTATTAGTGAGTATACTTGAAATTCATAATGAATCCTTACTGAAAAAAATGGTTATATTAACTAACAACTTCAGGTGTTGTAAAATTTAAATTGCTAGATAGGTTAACAGCAAGACACAAAACAAAAGCTCAGAAGTTGATCTGATAAAGGCCAGTCTTTTTTTTTCTACAATATGACAAAGCAAATGAGTTAAGATGATTATTTCCAGGGTTAAGTGTCAGTGTAAGGTAAAAATAAATTATAGGGAAAGAAGAAACGAGAAACCAAAAATGATTACAGCTTAGGTAAGACTGCACTATAAGAAAGATTAAAGATTCTAAAAATGTACAGTTTGGATAATGATAATGGTGGTAGAAAGAGACATGACAACATTCTAGAAACATTTAAAAAACAAGTGAAAAAGAAAGAACAAACGATGTAATATGATAGTATCTAAGTTATGTTATTTAGTAAAAATTATTACAAAATTTAGACAGCTTTTGGAACCTAAGTGAATCTCTGGCCTACTCACAAGAACATAACAAACTATGTCATGAAGACATACAAAACAGTAAAAGCAAGGATGAAGACGAAAAGAGAACTACAATGATGGGAAGAGTTCAATCACTTTGGTAGGCCACATTCATCACCTCTTCATTTCTCATATTAGAATGGACTAAGCAATTACTTCTCAGTTATTCTGTGAGGTTTACCCTGGGACTTTCAAGCAAGGAGACAGTACATATACCGTGCCAGACAGGCATTCAGGGAACACATGTCATGTTCTACCCATATTTTAATTTTTTCCAGCTGTTCATCAAATGAAAACAGCTTATAACATTCCAGAAAATATTTATATGCCTAGTATCTATTTAGTCATCTATTTTTGGCTATAGACACTTGAGAATGAAAATGAAATAAATTACTTAATATAATCATATGAACTAAAAATATGGAATTAAAAGTAAGCATTTAAAACAACGTATACTTCACTATTTCAAAAAACAACTTTGCAAGTATTTGGGAGTCTCTTCCTCTCTTTTAAAAGCAATGTAGCTGCAGATGACCTAGAATTCCTGATCCTCACACCACCACTTGCCAGTGCGAGGAGTATATACCTGTACCACATCTGCTTCCACATGCTTTTCCTGTTTTCATACCCAGGATGCCTTTCTTTTGTTCTTTAGAATGGAGGAACGTTGGTGTATTAATTGCTGCTTTTTTTTTTCCTTTGAGACAAGGTTTATCTGTGTAATAGCCCTGGCTGTCCTGGACTCACTCTGTAGACCAGGCTGGCCTCGAACTCAGAGATCCACCTGCCTCTGCCTCCCGAGTGCTGGGATTAAAGGCGTGCGCCACCACGCCCGCCTAACTGCTGTTCTTTTCCTTCACTTGCTACTGTAATCATAACTCAAGTTATGGCTACACATAGGTAACCATCCACACAACATGTAACAAAGTCATGTACCCAATCTCCAGTAATATTACATCAGAGACAACCAGAGCAGAGAGATAGTAGTGTGAAGGTACATTACTGAAAGGTCAAGGAAGAAAACAGGAAAGGGTGCTGCACAGACTCGGGAATATTGGCCAATACAAACTGAACTCATGTATTTTTGTGCTAATTTTTTAGAGAGAGAAAGAGCATGAAATTGAGCGGGTAGGGATGGGGAAAGATATCTAGAAGGAGCTGGGGAAGGAGAAAGAATATGATCAATATATATTGTACAAAAAGCTTAAAGTAACAGAACAAAGTACGCAAAGGCTCTGCAAAGGAAGAGGAGAAGCTTCACCTGGTGTCAGGAGTTGAAGGCTCAGATCACTAGAGCGATGATAGGAAGGACTATAGAGAATAGCTATCTCCGTTGCTCCCTTGTATGCTTTCTCAGCATTCACAGTCTGTGATAAGTGGAAGAAAAGGCCTTCCCTGAAATTACCCTTAAAAAGGGCAAGTCACTTGTGATTTGAAAGAAAATGGAGCCCAGAGGCTCACAGGGAATGGCACTATTAGGGGTGTGGCCTCGTTGAAGGAAGTGGTCTGCAGGGTGGGCTTTGAGGTCTCACGGCTGCTTAGGCCACGCCCAGTGTGGCAGTCTTCTGCCTCCTGTTGATCAAGAAGTAGAACTCTCAGCTCCTTCGTAGGCACCACGTTTCCTTCCGTGATGTTAACAGACTGAATATCTTTGAACTTGAGGCCAGGCCCGGTGAAATGTTTTCCTTTATAAGAGTTGTCATGGTCATAGTGTCTCTTCACAGCAGTAAAACCTCTAAGACATTACTACCTCTTACTGATGTCCTTTTGGTCTCTCACATGGAGTATTTACACATTATTTTGAAAGGAAAAATACAAGCTAGGAAAGACACAACTGATTGCAAAGAAGGCATGTGATGTAAATTCTGAAAGTTGACGTTCACTTAAACTAAGATGTTGGTAAAAATGGAGGAACACACAAACTGGTTATCCAATACCAAATGGTAAAACCTGAAAACATACATACAAGTAATATTATACAGACTTATCCTTGCAAATAGAAAGCAATTAAAAATTTAAAAATGGAAACAATGACATGTAATATAGATCTGATACTTATTTCTAGAATAAGCCTTGCAACTACACTGAAAATGAGTTTTGAAGGTTATTTTAACAAGAAATCTAAGCATTTAACATTTTAGAGTTCACAAACACACTAGGAAAAAAACAGAAAAATCTGAATGGCTTCTAGTGAATAAATATGAAAATTCAACCACAGTACCAGTTAGGGACTGAAAGAGAGAAGGATAAAAGCAGTGAGGTGCCCATCAAACAAACAAACAAACACACTAAAGCTGTGTAAGAAAGGGAGGAAAAACTGAACACTGAAACTTGCCAACACTTTTTATGAGAAATAGCAATCACTCATGGGAAAACTGAAAGGCAAATGCTTTTCTGGTCACATATTTCAAGTTTTAGTTTGCTCAACATGTTTCATTCCATATATCTCTTTAGGAGTCCTATGATGTCTAGTTACTTATACAGTTTTGGAAGCTGACAGTTTGGTTTTTCTTCTAGCCAGTGGAATAGAACATCTTCCCACTGAGAAACAGAGCTACATGCTCAGTTATAGTCTTCCATTACACTGTTAAAGAGGTGCATGGGAAAGGGGTGCCCATATCTAGGAAAATGCACAGATGTTGACTGCCTGCTCATACTTGTGACTGCTCTGAGGGAGATGGGCAGTGATCCCTGCTACTTACCTGGTGCTGTTGAGAAGCTTGCAGGAATGCCTTATATAAGAGTCTGCAAGCAGCTGGGTGGTGGTGGCACACACCTTTAATCTCAGCACTCAGGAGGCAGAGACAAGTGGATCTCTGAGTTCGAGGCCAGCCTGGTCTACACAGTAAATAGAAACCCTGTCTCAAAAAAAGTCAAGCATCTGCAAGCTTCTGTAGAAGGCCATTTCAGGCTTATTGTTCATAAAATCTAAATTATGAGACAACTCAACTGCAAATGTAGCATAAAGGCAGCCATATTTAATAAAAAAATGTGAGTGTTCCAATAAAACTTTATCTAGAAGCATTGATTGTTAGAGAAAGGTCTTGTACATTGGTTCTCAAAGAATGATTTCAGTGCTCAGAGATCTGGTTACTGCCTTTTCTGAGGCATTCTCTGATTGGTTAAAAGTTGCTGTTGGTCAATTAGCTGAGCAGGAAGAGTATAGAAAGACAGAACTTCCTGGAAGGAATTTAAGAACCATGGGATTACAGGACTCGGAAGCAGTTCTGAAGGTACAGCAAGTCACATGGCTGGTTAGGATCAGGTGGATGGGTTAACTTAGAGTAGCTAGTTGAGTCTCCCCAACTAAGGCCTAAGCGTTGAAACATTAAAAAGGTCTTGGTGTATTTAATTACTGGGAAAAGGGCCATGTTTGGTCTCAGGCCTTATTGTCAGGAGAGGTCAGGCCTACAGCTAAGGCGAGCCAGGCCCGCCAGGCCTCCAGGCCTTCTGCCAGGCTGCTGCTAGCTGCTCCGCTGGCCTAATAAAAGTTTATAGTTATTAATAGATGTATTTTCTAATAAATCTTCAGTTTCAATTGATGCTTATGTTTCATATAATTTTAAAGTATCTTAAAGTACTATTCTTTTGATTCCCCCCACATAACTGAAATTTATAAAAATCATTATTAGTCTGAATGCTATTAAAAAACAAACAAACCAGATGGTGTGTAGGATTTGGCCTGCTGGATCATAGCTAATCAATTTCTGATTTTAATTCAGAGAAGCACTCGGATGCTCACTGAAAGTTTGCTATGTCTAGGACTCAGTCTTACTTGGAATCATTTTATTCATATATATATATATGTATATATATATATATATATATATACATAGTCGTTCTAAAATCACCTTTTTCCCCCAATTATCTCTACAGTTTTATATCTTTGAAAATATCCAGCAATATGTCTTAACTTTTATTTATGTCCATCTGGTTCCTGTCTTGTAACTCCCACGTAACTTAGCATGTTGAAGCCTACACTTTCAAGATGTTGAAAGAAACATGGCAGAAGCATGCCTATGTTGCCTATGTTTTTCTAACTTTCTTTTCATTTTGTGCTTTAGTGATTTAAGTTAGCATACAAAATGATAGGTTTCATGTTGGGGTAGTGTTAAGCATTCTAAATGCTAATTAATTGGTCCTGCTTGCTGTCTGTTACTTACATTGTCTCTGATTGGTTAAATAAAATGCCAAGGCCTGAGACTGGGCAAAGACAGAGAAAGGTGGGACTTCCTGAGATTAGAGCAGGAAGCCTGCGCTTAAAAAGAGGACTAAAGCATTCCAGCCAGCAGCAGGAAGAAGAAGAGCATTCTAGCCAGGAGCAGCAGGAAGGAGGCACACACCATGGGTTAGAAAAAGGAAACTCATTCCACATGGCCAGGAACATCGGCATATCGTGGAGAATGATAGTCCAAGGGGACGTATGTATATATGGGGTCATATTTGGGTAACAGAATTGCGAGCCACCTTAGATGGGCCAGGAATGCACAACTCAGGCCAAGGCTTGTTAGAAATCCATGTGGTCTCTGTGTACTCTTTTGTAATGGCTGCTTAAAGATTAACAACTGCCGAACCAATTAACAATAATATAAATATTGGTTAAATAGTTTAATTAGCCATATTTTTTTTTACAGTTTCATTATGGCATTTCATGTCATTATCCTTTGTTTAAATCCCTCCACTTCCCACTGCTTTCCCCTACTTTTCCTGTTTCCTTCTTGCTGGCTCCTTTCCTCTTCCAAATGTTTCACCCCTTTGTATTTATGCCATATGAATTCCATTACTTTCTCCTTTCCCCACCTTGTCTTGCTTAAGATCTCTTCCTCTTCTCCCATGATTCCCTTTATATACACACACACACACACACACACACACACACACACACACACACACACA
>CAJQZJ010018033.1:4239734-4251783 GCA_907164525.1 Lophiomys imhausi
AAAAAAAAAAGAAATGGAAACTAATAGTCATGCAAGTGTGTCATTTTGTTAGTTACTATGACAATCTATCACAGTTATTTTCTAAGCTACTCAGAAATCAAGTTGCTAAGAGACAAGCAACATTTGCTTATCTAAATATAAGAGATAGATAGGGCATCTTCAAAAACCTCAAGAGATCTGCAGAATATGGCATTCAAAGATGTTTCCTTAACCTAAGATTTTTTGATATCGAGACATGTCAGCTCCTGACAGCACCCCCTATTCTACTCCAAGTAGAAGATGAGCATCGAAGAATCTCCAGTGGGAGATGGTTGAATTGGTGGCAAGCCTTTCTCTTGGCAAGAAAAACCTCTTGCTTCAACTGTAGACTTTTCAAAAAGGACAAAACTTGGAAGCAGGTAAGTCGACAGCCTAGCTCTGCCAAGACAGGGTAGGCAAGTCCTTCATAATTCCTGCTCTACAATCAATGTCTGTCAGAGAAACGGGTCCAAACAGCTGAAGATTGATGCTGTGATGTATGGAGAGAAAATGGGAACTGTCCAGGCAGCCACTGGTATGTCATTTCTTAGTTTTGGAAGCTGCAGGCCCTGCACTTCCTATATAATCAGATATATTTATCCCTCTCAGGTCTCTGAGGTGGTTGAAGAATAGATAGCTAGAGTTAAATTTTGAGTTGTTTAGGAATTAAGAGGGTGTTCTGGATCTAAGAAGATATTTTTAAAATTGTGAGGCAAGTTAGTATGAAAGCTGAGTTAGATATAGAACTTTAAACTCATGGAGATGGTTAGATAGTAGAAGGTTAAAGTCAGGTGCCAAATACATACGGACTGGACATTGGGAATGAATGCTAAGCCATATAACTCTCATAATTGTGGCCTATTTATTTCTGTTGTTTTGTATTGTATTTATAGTTATAAGAGAAAGAACCATTTGTTGGACTGAAAGGGAGAGCTGTTGGGGGGAAAAAAGAAATACCTTAAACTAAAAAAAAAGGGGGGGTAGGGGATGGGGGTCGAGGGGGAGGAGGGTGGAAGGATGGGACTGGAAGGGGGAGTAGGGAGGAGGTTGTGATTGAGATGTAACTTGAAGAAATAAAAAAATAAATTATTAAAAAAAAGAAAAGAAAAACAAAGAATTTGACAAAAATCATTAATTGTTGGGAATTCTCAACACCCTGATATTATTACCAAGGGCCATCCTTAATCTGGTAATTAGCGCTTATTAAAAACAGAGGATTCATGAAAGGATGAATGTTAATGTACAATATTATTATGAAAGGTAATGTATATTATTAATGTGCCTGCCCAGTTGCCAGATAGAAATAAGATAGAAGAAGATGGAAATAGGAGAAAGCACATCTCCTCTTACAGTCACATACTCTACAGGAGGTTTCAAGATGTGAACAGTCTAACTGTGTACAAAGAAGGTCATTGTGATATATAGACCAGGTCTGCTTAATTTCAGTGTGAGATTTCAAAAAAATAATGATTATATATGTGCATGCATGTATAAATTCATCCTTGAGAGTGGCAGTCGTTTGGTTAATGTGAAATGGCATGGAAACGTTTCTCTATGCAAAAAAGCACAGATAACTGTAGTTTCTATTTCTGCATAAAGATGTGTTGTCCCACAGAATTTCAGGTTAGTAACAATGACAGCTATCACTCATTCTGATAGCATGCTATCTGGGTCACATCACTGCCTTTAGAAAAAAGACTAACAGAAAGGGTATCAAACTGCTGTGAGCATGTGTGTGTTTTGACTTGCTAGACAAAAACATTCAAGATATATTCTTTTTAGATATGGATGTGGAGGGATATATAAACTTAACTAGTGCTGCTTATGCACCCAAATATAGGAAAGAAGTATCTGTGATGGTTAGGGGACTAGCAGGGTCATTGTTTCTGGTGGAACAAGGCATTTACGTTTAAACTCATGCCTTGTAAGGAAAAGAGAGAACAAAGATGGGGGAGGGCATTAAGAACAGACTTCATCCACTGGACTCTGAATATGGAAGTTCTTATCAGTTCTGCCCATAGCCTTATGCTGTTCATGCTGACAAGGAACAGATATTCTTCTTCATCAGGGCTCGGCATTTCTTAATGCTTTCACATTCATGATATTAGCACTAATTCTAAAGCTTTTACTGGGAAGAAACTGAATCACTTGTGCTAACTTAGGAAGTAATGAATTCAGACTGAGACCTAAGTTTATCTAAATGAATATATGTCAAATGGATCAGCAGGTTAAGAGCCAAGAGGAAATTTTAGAAAAAAAAATAGGGGATGGTCTCTTGAATATGAATACTCTATTTTAATATGGACATGGTGGACCTAAGAGAGAAAAAGGAAGGCTGCAAGGAATAAGAGAATCAAGTAACAGAAATAAATCATATAAACTTACAAAAACTTATGGAAGTGACTGGCTCAGCAAGGGAAAACTTCATAAAAGAGCAAACAAAAACATTCAGAGACAAAGATTTCATTTAACCAAATATTAATGTGTATTTAACAAAGTGTTAGTGTATATTGTATCTTTAAGGAAGAAACACAGATTTGCAATTTCTGCATTGAAAACAAATCATGTGAATTATTTTGTAGGCCACAAGAATTATGAATAATATGGACAATATGATCCATTTCATACAAAACAAAGTCTGGACATGATATGACCACTTTTATTTCATACCTTAATAGGCGTTATTCACTAAGTTCACCTTGTAAGCCACACTGACACTTCCTTGCTGAGATGTAGTATGGACTAAAAGACAGACAAGCCAAGACTTCTACAGAGTCTACAGCACACAGAAAAAGGAAAGCATGTCTAACATCTTCCTCTTGTGAAACTTGGTAGTAGTTTCCATTATCAACTGTTGGGCTTGTTTTACTCCTTTTCAAGACAGGTCCTACTATGTGGTCCCAGACTGGCATCAAAATTACAATCCTGTCTCTGTCTTCCAAGAGATAGGACTGTAGGCATGCCTGGCTATACTAACTATAAACTAGGTGAGTATGGGATAAACATTACTCTCATCACCAACTTTCTTAGACACCGTATTAGTAAAAGTGGCACCAAGAATTCTACCATTATCAGAGAAGTTATGGGGCAGGGGTGAGAACATTTCAAATGAATAGTTCTTTGAAAATACTTTTAGGCAGAAAATGTTTTTAAACTAGATGCTCAAAACACAAAATACTTCCCCCTATCCTCTCTCAAACATATATTATTTTTACTTTTGAGACAGTGTCTTTTGTCTCTCAGGTGGGCCTCAAACTTTATGTAGCTGAGGATAGCCTTGAATTGTTGATCCTCCTGCCTCTCCTCTTGCAGGTGCTAGGATTACAGGGATGTGCCATCATGTCCAGCTAGGAAATTTTGTTGGTTTGTTTGTTGAGACAGGGTTTCTCACTGTAACCATGGCTGTCCTTGACTGGCTTTGTAGATCAGGCTGGCCTCGAACTCACAGAGATGGGCCTGTCTTTGCCTCCCAAGTGTGGGGATTAAAGGTGTGCTCCACCATGGCCAAACCCAAGAAAATATTTTTAAAACAAGATAAATGGCAGCTGACAATATTTATAATGCAAGTTAATTTTGAATTGTACACTTACATTGTAGCTTCAAATCCAGGCTTATCAAGAATCCCCAAATTGTAGAGAGTATTCATTTTTTTCCACTACTCAAACACTGACTTGAGTTCTAAAATTTCTTTCTGGTGGGAAGAACCCTCAGAGTCTAGAAAGCAACAAAATACGGGTAATCCTCTGTTCATGTTCTCAAGTTTTGGGTAGTTATTACTTACGTTTAGAGACTTTATTGTGCTAGAAATTGGGACATATATAGGTCTTTTATATACCTAAGAAAAGTCCTTTTCTTTGTAGAAAATTAAAATCTTTGGGTAAGAAGCCTTTTTCATTCATGTTTGAAAATGGCACACTGCTTCCTTATGCTTTTTTTTATAATGTCATGGACTGTTTAATCATAAAATGAGGCAATTGATAAAATCTTCTCACATAAAAGGAAATGATGATACTAATTATACATCACTGGAAAATTGCATATACGCATGTCAGATGCTTGACTTAAATAAGATTCAGAAAGTCATATTCAATGTAAAGATTAAAACACATTTGTTTCTTTTCATTTTGATGTAAAGGAAGCTAGAATTACATATTTGGACATTAAAAAACAAATTTTTGAAGAATGAAAAATGTTTTACCTTTGTATTTTACTATACACACTAATGTATACATTCCCAAAATGTGTTAGGAGTATGCCTTATTGGTGGATTTCCTATTTGTTATACAGAAGATCCTGAGTTCAATGCCTTACAATTACAAAATAAAAAATTAGAAGTACACTAGGTCAAGCATCTAGGAATCTACACTGAAAACCCTCAGTAAATTAAGTACATACACACACATATATTAATGTACTATTGCCATGCATAAAGTCCAAAGCTTCACACTAACACCCACACAACTATGCAGCTTCATTCCCAATGCAAACGCAAACATCTACAACAACTATGTTGATCATGTCGTACATGACAGCATCCTTTTTCGTTCATAGTCCTAACTTCTAGGATTTTTTTTTTTAAGTGATTGTGGAGATCCTTAAAATAATACTTCAGAATGAGTGAGTTAATCTCTCCTTTTATGTGGTAGTATCATTCTTATAAGCAATTATTGCAGATAACAAAGATGAAAAGGGAAGGCTTCATGTATGAATATTAAGAAACATATTTAATAAAACATACAGTGCATTTAAGATTTAAAAAAGGGAACCTCACACTCCTGAAGCCACCCACTTGAAGCCTCAGTCCTCACACACTCACTCTGCCTGAATGCCCAGCCAGCTTGCTTTGACTTCTTTTTTTTTTTTTATAATTTAAGTTGGATTTTATGAAATTAACTCTGCAGAAATATATTTAATATAGCAGTTATCAGAAGTGTGATCTTTGTTTAAGTGGCTTTATGGAGGGCCAGGTGAGTAAAGTAATTGATGACAGTTGGTAGAGTTCCAAACGCTTAAAAATTTTATCTTTGGGGCTAGAGAGACGGCTCAGTGGTTAAGAGCACTGATTGCTCTTTGAAAGGACCCAGGTTCAAATGCCAGCACCCACATGGCAGTTCACAGCTGTCTGTAATTCCCGGGAGTGGTGGCGCAACCCTTTAATACCAGCACTGGGGAGACAGAGGCAGGCAGATCTCTGTGAGTTCAAGGCCTTGCTTTGACATCTTAATGATAGAGAATTATCTTATCAAGTATAGCATTTTGAAGAGCCACAATGGAAAGTGTTTCTTTACTCTTTATTAATAGCACTTACCCAGTAGTCTACAATTTGGTACTTCAGGTTCTGTCAAGAATAAATCAGCTTTCATACATGAATCTTTCAAATATCTGTGGACAGTGTTAATTTAGCACTAAAAGTTATCTTTGAGTTCTCAGTTTGGGTCATTTTCCTCTGTAGGTTATCTGGTTTCAATCTCAGGTGCCAAGATCCTAGTAGCTTTCTGCAGGGAAACTCATCACAGCATTCTCCATTCAACACTCCTGTCTCCAGACTGAAGCTACCACAGCCATTTTCATATGTTACTTCTAAGCCCATAACTCAAGTCTATCAACTGAACTTTGTGGACCCAAGCCCATGTTTTTATACATATTCTTAATTATGTTCACTTAGCTTATTAGATAATCAATAAATCAAAAGATCTACTTGATCTCAATTCTGAAGTTCAATTTCTATTTTTCTTCTCTGCTTTATATCAAAAAATTCAGTGTGAGTTTTTTTGTTTGTATCTTTGTTTTTCCTAAGGCTGTGGATCCAACTCAGGGCCTTTCAAATGCTCTGCAATGCTCTTCCACTAAACTATATCCATGGACGAAATTTTAGTTGCATATATTGCTTAAATGACAAATTAGAAGGCAGGCATAAATGGCAAGTGCCTGTAGTCTCAGCTACTGGGGAGGCTGAGGCATGAAGATCATTTAAATCTAAGACTCTGAGGCCAGTTTGGGTAGCATAGTGAAACCTGAACTTTTAAAAAAGATAATTGCAAATTAATCTGTAGGGATTTACCTATCAATAAGGAGAAATATTCAGATTTATTTCAAAGGCTTCTCACTATGTGAAAGGTCTATGTAAACTTTCTATACTATTTCACCAACTCTTCTGTCTAAGATTATTTCAAAATAAAAAGTTCAAGAAGAGAAAAAAAAACATTCCTTACTCTACATGTAATCAGACTATTTAAAATTCAGGGAATCTCAATTAAGTAATGATCTTCTAGCTTCATGCTTTAATATTGATTTCTTTTTCAGTGGACTAATAAAAAGAAGTATCCATCTGAACTGGTAACCGAAAACAAAGCACTCTCTTCTGCCTTCCCTACAAAAAACACACTAGAACTACAGATTTTGACAGCTCATTTGGGGAGTGTCCCCTGGCACAACCACTTTGGAGTAAGTTTCACGGAATTCTTTACACTAAAATGTTATGTCTACAACTGGCAATTCCACTCCTAGGTAGCTACCGAAGAGAAAAACATGTACTTGCACATACCCATACACAAAACTTGAATAAGAACGTTCCCAGCAGCTTTAGTTTTGGAGCCACAACTGAAAACAACCCCAGTTTTTATCACCTGCAGAAGATGCTAACAAACTGGTATATTCAGACACAGAAATAATAAGGATGATCAGTATCAGAGTGGGTAGAACACAAATGCTGAGTCAAGGGTACTAGATCCAAAATAGTGAGTGACATGATTCTAGTGATGTTTAGTCCAGGAAGAACAAGGCTGGTGACAGTGACAGAAATCAGAAGGCTGCCCTCTCCAAGGGCAGTAGATAAGATGGACTCAAAGGGCACAGGGAACGCTCTGGAGCGGCTTAACTAAGAAGAGCATGCCTTTAAATCATATTACAGCTGAAATGAAAATCATAGTTCCCTTCAACACACACACTCACACACATCCACACTAGTTTTTTGAGATGGGAGGCAGCCCAAGCTGGCCTCTAACTCCCAGCCATCCTCCAGCTGCAGTGCTGGAATTTTAGCAGCTTTAAAACAAGTTGCTCTAACAGGAGAATGCAGTAGGACCAAGCACTGCAGAATGTTAGTGCGTCCGTCCCTCTCACCTGTCTAGCAGCTGCTCATGCTTCCCTAGAGCATCCTTTTCCGCTGCTACTGCTCGGTTCTTCTCAGCGAGAGCATTATCCCTGGCTTCTCGGAGATTTCTGAAATGCAAACATGCATCCCAGTTAATTTGAAGACATAAGCATCTATCTTTCAAATATTCACAAATTTGCTTATAATACTTAGATGACTATCTGATGGGTGATGCCAAGCATACATTGCACGAAGTTGACTCGCTGACGGTATTCTGACAGCATGGAACAATATAGGTGCAAACAGTCTATTTCTAAACAGAGCTGGGTTAGATACTAGAATTTACTTTAATTACTTATGGGGAATGCCAGTTGTAATCATAACTACCCCCACAGTTAGAATACTTCTTTCATAGGTTTTTTTTTCCCCTCACAGGTTGAAGGGTAGGCTAAACAGTGTGTATATACTTATCTCAGATTATCCTTAGTATAAGCCAATGAGGTAGGTATAACATCCACAAGAAAACTGAGATTGACAGCAGTTAATAAATGCTTTATGAAATATTTTAAGTAAAAGATATATGAGTGGGAATCACAAATGAGAAAAAAAGCCTGAAGCACTGGCAAAAGAGCAGCTGAAACACTGGGTCATAGAACCTTAGTTGTGTAAGAAAACACAATACAGAAAGGTTGATGAATTAGGAGTACAAAGGAGAAAGGACAGAGGGCTTGAGAGAATGTCAAACAGATCAAGTGAAGGCTGGGTACATGGCAGACTAGAGGCTGCTACTGGACAGTAGACTAGAGGCTGCTACTGGACAGTAGACTAGAGACTGCTACTGGACAGTAGACTAAAGACTGCTACTGGACAGTAGACTAGAGGCTGCTACTGGACAACAGCGCTTTGGGGACAGAGAGGCATGTTCCCATCCGAGTACTCACCCAGCCTGACCCTGCTCAACTTCTGAGATCATGTGAGTTGGGGTATAGTCTGGGTGTGTGGCCTTAGACAAAAAAGCATATTCTGTGGCAGAATTTTAGTTGGTCATAAATCAATGTGTCTCCAAGAATGGCTAGGCAGAGTAGAGCTGAGATGATGGTCAATATTCATGTACAGCTTAAGAACTATGAGCCTACAATATTACATAAGTAATACACTTATGATGACAGCAGGACAAGGTTACTTTTAGTGACAGCTAAGGAGAGTACTCCAATGGGAGAAGGTAACAACAGTGAGAACTTAGAAGATAATTCAGCCATGCATGAGGTATTCTTATATCAAGTTTTCTTTATGTTTTAATACATATGAAATTCAGGGTAAGAAAAAATACCAACTAAGATTCATTCAGTTAGTCACTTAACTTAAAAAATCTACTTCCTTAGTAGAGTTATAATATAGAGAAATATAGAACATAATACAAATGATTTGCTCACCTAACATCTACAAACCCTTATGATGCATTTACAGTACACTGAAGTATAGGGAGTTTGTATAAATGACCTTGGGACACATAGTTTGAAAAGGGTCATAGTTTGTAAGGTTTATATTTTCTCTGAAGCCTTTGATTCTGACATCACATGACATTCTCATAAAGAGCTTGGTCAGTTACTACAGTTTGGTTTATCATTCATACAAATATCAGTAGTAAGCCATGAAAACTCACATGGTTTGAGTTTTCTACAGTGTGTATCATTTAGCTATGTGATACACAGTGTATAAAAATACGTAGTGATGACACTTGCTGTATCCATACTCAATGATGCCTTTTTGCACAATGATTGAGTAACTATTTAAAATTTTAAATATGCCAACCACTAGAGATTCATCAGCCAAAGTTTATGAGCTATAAATAAAAGTTTTAAAAACTGATGTAAAGATCACTTTTGTTAAAAACCATAACAATAATTTTTGTATGTTATTCTCTAAGTAGAATTGCTTTCCTAAGTAGCTATTACAAAATTATTTTCTGGGGTCATCATGATTGCAATGACCTTAAAAACTATTCTACTATTAAACTAAGTAAAACATGAAAAATAAGTTTTAGAGAACATAATTCTTTAACTCTCTTAAATATTTATATATTTTTATTCTAAGATAACTTACATAGTTTTAGCCAGTAAATCACAAATTAGTTCCAGCTCTCCTGTCTAAAAATGGAGCCATTATTTTAAATGTGATTTAAATAGTGGAATTCCAAGTGGGTCACATCGGGAGTGCTAGAATATGAATGCTTCATTGGTAGATGGAGAAGCCTCATTTCCTAATTATACTTCCTTTCTGGTCACAATGAGCATCAGAAATAAAGCTAAGGCACAGAGCATAAAATAAAAAGAGGTATTATTAGAGAATAGCATGATTTGCCAATGACAGTCTGTATTGTCCAGCTAACTGGGTGCTACGATAAGGCATGAACAAAATTCCAAGGCCACAAGGACAAGGAGATAATTATTCTCAACTGTAGTATGTGACATAAGGGAACAAAGTGGACATTTTTCTAAAAAGTGTCACACATATAAGAAATCCTAAAGACAAATAGCTAAGAAAATTCTGAAAGAGAAGACCAATGTAGTAGGAAAACTTCTAGAGGCCTTGGCTTTTACCATTAGTCTTTTCCCCTAGGTATGTGCAGGCAAGATTTCCTTGTAAGTTTGTTCTCTTTCTTGGCTGTCATACCTTCCATAACCAGTCTACAACTGGCATACTTTATATTTCTTCAAATATTACCAATTGACATCCCTCAAATTAAGTATGAGATAAATTGAATATAGTCTTCCATTGACAACAGTATTGACAGCAAACATACAGTGCTCACCATATATCAGGGGTTGTTCTAGGTAAATCATATATAGTACTTGTTGTGGCTGAATGTGAAATGTCCCCACAGACATACATGTTCGAACACTTTGTAGCTAGCTAGTTGCACTGTTTGGGAAGGTTGTGGAACCTTTAGGAGGTAGAGGTTTGCTGTAGGAAGTAGGTCACTAGGGGTAGGTCTTGAAGTTTTATAGCTGGCCCCACTTCCTGCTCTCTCTGCTTCATGAATGCAGATAATCACTGAACAGCAGGCCTCTTGGTTTTGGTGCTATGCTGTGGTGGTTTGAAATAGAATGGCCTCCATGGGCTCATATGTGTGATACTTGATCCCCAGTTGGAGGAACTGTTTGGGAAGGATTAAGAGGTGTGTCCTTTTTGGAGGACGTGTATCACTGGGGACAGGTTTTGAGGTTTCAAAAATCCCACATATTTCTAGTTAACTCTCACTGCCTCCTATTTTCAGATCAAGATATAAGTTCTTAGCAACTTCTCCAGTGCCATGCCAGCTGCCATGATCCCTGCCATGACGGTCATGGGCTCTAACCCTCAGAAACTATATGCCCCAAGGAAATTCTTTCCTCTATCAGTTGCCTTAGCCATGGTGCCTTATCACAACAATGAAAAGTAATTACAATGTACATCTCCTGCCTGCTGTCATGTCTCCCCACCATGACAAAATGATACCTTTGAACTGCAAGCCAGAATACAGTCTCCCTTGCATTGTTTCTTGTCAGATATTTGATCACAGGAATGAGTAAGAAAAGTAACTAAAACAGTAACTTGTTGCATCATTCCCATTTTACAAATATGTCTCAAGACTGAAATAAAAAGACTCAGTCTAAGGTCACATCATAAGGTACGCTGCAGAGTCTGAGCGTACATCTATTTGCCATCTAGATTCTATGTTCTGAATTATACTATGTTGCCTTTCTCAGGAATCCTTCGTTTCAAAGACATTTCCTCCTTGGGATATTCTGACATTATGAGATTTGTATTTCATGACTACATCATGGTGCAAACAGATATCAAATCAGAATTAGTCTTAAAAGAATTGTAAACATATTATGCATTTCTTTCTATGGCCCACGGTGTACATGCTCTTTTAAAATTAGACTGGATTGACAAAACACCAGATGCACTGCATCCATTACACAGATAAAAGAATAACTTCCACATAATTAATGAATAATCTATTTCCAAATGTTAAATACAATTACAGAACAAATAGCAGGGATTCAAATGTTCCTCAAAAGAGAAACTTGAAAGATTGACAGAGGTTATCTATGTATCTATCTATCTATCTATACTAATATATATATATATATATAATATACATATATATAGTATATACAAACTAATGGGGTTGAGATTTTAAAAATCTAAACTGAATATAACAAAATATAATTAGAGTAACACTGAAATATGTCAGGAGCTGCCTAACTGGCTAATGTAACAAACACTTTAAAATAGAAAAGTCCATAGTCCTTCTGTATCTTCAGGAGCTTGGTTCCTGAGCATATTCTACTGGCTTGACCCAACCACTCACAGTCCAAGTATACTTAAACCCAAAGATGTTAAAATCTTGACCATAAAATGACATTCTTTTTGTATATGATTTACAACAGGCATCCACTGTAGACTTTAGATTACTCAAAAGGCCCAATACAATGTAACTCCATGTAAGTTGTACTGTACTGCTTAAGAAATAACGACAAGGAAAAGTCTCTATACTTTTTGTACAAATATAATCTGTTTCAAAGTATTTTTGATCTTCAGTTGTTTGAATCAGTAGAAAGAGAACCCACAGATAAGGAGGCTGGAAATAAACTAACTTAAAAAACCATTATATGCATTTATAATGCTAAAATTTCATTACCAACCTGTTTTTCACGATTCTTTCATGTTGTTGCCTATTAACTTCTCTTATTATACAGATATAATTTTCCTATCTGCTTCAGATTAGTGTTGGAAGGTACATTGAAAGGAAGAATAGAAAAAGGAAAAAAATAAATAAAAGGGTGGGCATCCCAGGACTAGTAGTAGAGAAACTGGCACATATATACATATGTATATCTCTATCTATCTATCTATCTATCTATCTATCTATCTATCTATCTATCTATC
>CAJQZJ010018033.1:4279822-4320673 GCA_907164525.1 Lophiomys imhausi
GCCCCCCCCCCCCCCCCCCCCCCCCCCCCCGTCAATGCTGCATGTGGGAGGGTCCAGCCCACTGTGGGCAGTGCTACCCCTAGGAAGGCAGTCCCAGGTTGTATAAGAAAGCAAACTGAGTAAGCCATGGGGAGCAAGGCAGTAGATAGAGCTCCTATGGGGTCGCTAATTCCTTTCCCATCCTGAGCTCTCAGACGGTGTGTGAGCCAAACAAGCCCTCTCCATTACACATTTGTCTTGGTCAATTTTTGTCACAGCGACAGACAGCAAAAGAAGGATGGCAGCTTGTAAGTTTCAACATCTGGACAAGCACAGCTTATTTCTTGTGAAACACTTTAGGTTGCCATTCATTATTTTCTACTTGTCATTATAAGAGCATTTTAAAATGGTAAACTGGCAATATCTCCCCAAATGTATAAATATCAAGCTTCATGTGGCATCTTTCCTATTCCTTCTGTCTAAATCTTTTCGGTTCCTATGTTGTGCTAAAAAGTTTACTCTGACTTCTAGAACAATGCACTGGACACAACTTTTTGCAATGAGAGAAACGTTCTATGCTAAAATATACACTGCACTGGTGACGAACCACCAGCTGAGTTAGTGGGGCAGACCATCTGAGCTCATTAGCTGGAATGTAAATGGTCACAAGTGGGTTTGACTGCTCAGGTGGTCTCTGGGCTGCCATACTCTGGGACACAAATATACTAGAGTGTGTTAAAGATAAGCAGCTTTGAATTCTTTTTTAAAAATATATTTTATATGATTTATTTATTTTTATTTGCTGTGCACTTTTGTTTTGCTTGCATGTTTCTTTGTGTGAGCATGTCAAATCCCCTAGAACTGGAGTTACAGACAGTTGTGAGCTGCCATGTGGGTGCTGGGAATTGAACCCAGGTCTTCTGGAAGACCGGCTAGTGCTCTTATCTACTGAGCTATCTCTCTAGCCTGGCCATCTTTGTTTCCCCCAAAATATGTGTATCAGGTTTCAGGTCAGTGAGATCTCCATAAGCCTGACAGACACATTCAGAGCTTGTTAGTAACAGCATGAAATGAGGGATCCTTAGAGGGTTTTTGTTTTGTTTTGTTTTTTTGCAATGTGGATTCCAATCACATTCTAGTGATATCTGTGAACCTGTGTTGAGAGTACTATTTCTAAAAGCTCATGTGAAAACATACAAAATTAAAAGTAAATAAAGGTATCAAAATATTTTAATTATACACATCTTTGTAAATGCATTAAAGTAAGACCTAGTAATGTCTAAAGTCTAACAACCACTGTAATGTTGAAGCAATGAACATAAATTTTAAGTACTTAGCAGACTTAATTCCAAGTGGTAACAGTCAAAAGATCTGGTAATCTTTCTGAATTTTCTTCATATATATATATATATATATATGAGCATATATATGTGTGTGTATGTGTATATATAAATAAATGAAAGCCTTAAGCTCCAGTTATAAATGGGAACAGTTTCTTAGACTTCCTAAAAATATGTTGACTGTAAGTTAAAAACCTCAGTGCCTGTTAAAGTAATTGTGTGGTCTTTTTCTTTTAACACTTTAAATTTACATGGGGTTAATTTTGTGCTATCATATAAAATGTAAGGACAAATTCTGTTCCACTGACGTTTATCTGTTTACATGCCAACACCACACCTAGCTGTCTATGTAGGTTTTAAGGTTTACACTCAGTTCTTGGTTGTTCTACCACATCCCACATTCTCCTAATTACATCTTCTCTTTCATACTTTTCTTGGAAATCCTGGAGTACTTATTTTTCACATCAACTAAAATAAGTTACCCACATTTAATTCTGTATTATATTTCTTTCCTGTGAATCTTCCAAATGATTAAAAATAACTGGAATACAACTTTACTGCTCTTGCTTAATATATTAACCATGGAACAATACTTTTGGAAACTTGGGTGTTTTCTAAGATATGGTATTTCCATGCTCAACAATGTGATTTTATAGTGTTTTTTTTCCTTCTTTTCATGTATCTGTGTAGTATGCATGCATGAATGTACATACATTTGAATGTGCGTGGGTGCATGGGTGAATGTGTGTGAGTGTGCACATGCTAGTAAGGAGGCAGGGGGCTGCAGTTGGGAATTAAAGCCAGAAATAGTGGGCACAGACAGACTATCAGCTTCTGGGGAATGTGTCTTAGTTTCAGATGCTGCCACAGCCAGCTGGCATCTATGTCGGGTCTGGAGAGGAGGACACTGGCTCTCTTGCTTGTACAGCACATGCTGGAAGAGCTGAGCCACCCTGCCAGCATAGCTTTATAGCTGTCTTCCTTCAGCCCATTGCCTTTCCTGACACACACACACACACACACACGCACACACACACACACACACACACACACACACACGGGGAAAATAGTGCATTCAAAAAGGAGATGATTCATCAAGCACAAAATCTGAATACTACCATCAATTGCTATAGATACTGACATATTCACATGAAGATTCTCCTTCAATCTGATAATACATTATTCTCTGTTTGGAATATACTTTAATCATATAAAGTATCATTATTTTGATATAATGGCAGAATTCAAGCTGGAGAGATGGCTCAGCCTTTCACAGCACTTATTGCTCTTGCAGAGGGCCCTGGTTTGGTTCCCAGCACCATCATGGTGGTTCAGTGTAACTCCAGTTCTAAAACTGCCAGATAGCTAATGGTGCTTCTGACCTCCAGGCACCTGTATACACGTGGCATCCACACTCAGCCACACACACACACACACACACACACACACACACACACACACACACACTACATAATGGTAGAATTCATTTGTGAACATTTTATTTTGAATTTTTGTTTTGATAGGTTAAATAAAATGGGTTTATAACTTTAGCTTTGTTTTAGTCTACCTCAGAATTTTCTACCTTTTCAGTACTCTGCAGTAGTACAGTTAACTGTTCTGATAGAATTCAACTGTGAGTCCATGTGGGTTAATCCATCGCTCAACCTGGTAGTAACCTGATTAGCGGCACACTTTCACTCCCCTTTATAATATTCCTATGGCATCTACATTGCACTTCTGTTTAATTCACAAGCTACAATTCACTTTCAGTTTCAAGTTTGTTAACACACACACACCCACACATACCCCTTAATCTCCAATACTTTATTTCTGTACATTTGTTGTTTTGTGTTGTTTTAGCTTTTTCTTGGGACTACCTACTAGGCAGCCCACGCTGGCCTCAAATACTAGGTGCCCCTGGCTTGAGCTTCTGAAGTGCTGGCTTGCAGGCATGTCACAACCATGCCTGGCTCTCCTCCTTTTTTCAGATGAGGAATTAATATCTTTATTTTTGTCTTTCTGTGTAGTAATAAAGAGATTTTTAAGGCCAAAGATTTTTCTCTGGTACAATTTTACATATGTTTTGAGAACTCTGACATAAAATATTCTTGTTTTCAATGTTGTTTTTTAAACTCTTTGAACCAAAAGATGGATTTAATTGTCAAGAAAATTTAATTCACTTCACCTTTTGTCTCTGTTTTACTAAGTTATGATAAAAATAGGAATAATAAAACTTATACCTAAAAATGTATCTGCTTCCTTTGTGATCAAATATAAACACAGTAGTCTTGCAAACTTTCCATTGATGTTTAAAAATAACACGTTCTCTGCTTAGGGACTGTTAGGCTTTCTTTACAGCAGCTGTACTGAAACATTTAGAATCCGTTCCCCTAGGCCTCATTTATTTTATCTATCTCATCTACACCAGTTTTCACGAAACTAATTAAACTTCCCAAGTTTATTGTGTACTAAGTTCTCATATTTTACTTTATAAACATTTTGGCATACCCTATGTAAAATTTCTGTCTATAACATCATGTTTCATCATAATATATTTTGGTATTCTGTTGTGTGGTTTTAATTTTAAATTTCACCTTATCTAATATTAGTATTACCTTTTTGCCAACTTTTTCCATAATTCTTAACTATCTGTTTTCAATTTTTGCATTAGGCAACTTACATTAAGCATATTCATTGTTGGCTTGCTTAGGCTGGGAGGTTTTTCAAACACAGTTTCATCATGTAGCTCTAGGTTGGCCTGAAACTCACCATGCTTTGTTGAGCTTGGAGACTGACCTCACAATACATTACCCATCCACAACACTGAATATACAAATCTACTAATTACTAAAACTATTAAAAAATTAAATTATAAAGCCCAAAACAATTAAAAAAGGCCAGTGAGATAGTTCAATGGGTAAAGCAATTTGCTGCCAAGCATTACCACCTGAGTTCCATTTGATCTACACACATGTGCACACTTGCACATACATGCACACACCATAAATAAGGCAATAAATGTTTTAAATGATCAAAAATATGCCTTCAGATTGTGAATTAAGAAGCACTGTATTTTGTGTGACAGAAAGTAGTTTGTGACATGCAGAACTTGGATAAAACAGTAATGGTGAAATGTTACGGAAGAACGTGAAGGTTTACCACTGACCACATTCTAAGACTGACTAACCAGATGGGCTCACAGTTGATTTCTATTAAGATAGCTGAGACCAATGAACTCTTCTGTACTGTTGAAAGAGGTGGGAAATTTAAGACCAACAAAACAAAATGGTCATAGTACATTAACTGGGAGTTAATCTAAGGTGTTTGTAAGTTCTCTCCGGAGGGTGTTTCCCTGCTACAATATGATGATCATCCTCTTGGCCACTGGATTTAAAGTTCCTCCTCAACATCAAACAAACTACTCACAACCTGTCCCAGAAATTAAAATTCAAAAGCACTGCAGGGTTTACTTAAGACCATAAACGCAGGAGCAAATGTAAGAAAAAAGAAAAGGGCATACTAACCTTTAAAAGCCTGTTTCTTCACACAGCACATATGAAACAATGAGCTAACTGAGTTTATCTGACAACAAACTTAAAGCTGATATCATGCTAGCTCCCCATGGACATTCCCTGTGTAGGCACTTTTAACTGGCAGTCATTGTATTATAAATAAATTTTAACAGATTTTGGAAAATACAACTTTTAAAAATTTTAAATTTAAAAAAGATTTTAAAGGCATAGTAAGAAACGAGATTTAGTAATAACAAACTGTAATAACAACGAGATTTTAAAGGCATAGTAAGAAACGAGATTTAGTAATAACAAACTGTGACTCCAATATTCTTCTCATATGTTAATTAGTCAAATATTTAATATATGTTACTTTTTATCATAGACAAAAGAGAAAAAATGTAAAATAAAACACTGAAATTTGATTTTTAAATGTGCATAAAATTTTAAAACAGCAATGAAATGAGCAAACAAAACCTCTTGTCTCTTCAAATGGTTCATGTTCAGGGTCCACGTGCTGTCACATAAGGATGTTGTGCTTCCTGAAAATGAGGTCCTTGGTTACATATCAGAGTAAATTCAGAATCCATCTGAATGTCCATGAATTGAAAGGTTAAGCAGTTATTTAATTTAATATAGAGATAAATATATTATTGTTTATTGACCAATATGTTTACTACTCTAGGAAAATTCTCTGATGGGTAGCTTCTCAAGCATGCATTGTATAAAGGAACTTTAAGTTTATAAACTGGACAGAATAAGCAGTATTTGAGAAAAGTTTATAATCCCATAAACATAAAACTTAAGTATGTATCATTAATGAAACACTTCATTTTAATAAAAGTTAAATTAGCTGTCTTATTCATCTATAGATAGATACCAATGATGAGACTCTAGGTAATCTTGCAGGGGTTTTCTCAAGAAATGTAACCAAGGTTCTAAACAAGGAAGTTATGTCTAAAAAAACACATTTTAACTTCCTAGTTACAACACTCTCATAAGAGGTATTTCACCATATCCTCAAGAAGCTTAAAGCCTTAGTAGACACCATAAGGCATCACCTAGTACAGTTCACATCGTTCCTTTGGAATAAAGAGGTATGCAGAACCCCATCTACAACAGCAAAGCAGCTGCACATAGCTGAGCTGTATTGCAGAGGGCCTGCTGGACCAAAGGGTTCTGTGCAGGCATGAATCTGAAGACCCAGAGACCTGTAAAGAGCTGACTATGGCTAGATGAGGGTGGTGGTGGCACACGCCTTTAATCCCAGCACTCGAGAGGCAGAGGCAGGTGGATCTCTGTGAGTTCAAGGCCAGCCTGGCCTACAAAGTGAGTTCCAGGATAGCCAAGGCTAACATAAAGAAATCCCATCTTGGAGTGGTGGGAGTGAGGCAGGGGAAGAGCTGATTGTGTTAAACCCAGGTGATGAGAGGCAGAAGTTACACTGGGGCTTACTGGCTTCCGGTTTAGTTCTCGGTCCAAAGACCCTGCCTTAAAGGCATGAGGCAGGGAATGATAGAGCAAGACTGCCAGCATCCCCTTCTGACCTCTGAATACTACACATATATATGTTCATACACCACACACACAATACACAAAGGAAAATGACACATTAAATGTCACAGGCAAGTTTATAAGATTACAGTATACCTCAAAGTATGCTATAATCCTAACTACACTTAGAAATCTCAGACTTGAAGTAAAAAGTGAACCATGTTTTGTCCTACAGCATATAGATATTCCAAATAATTAGATGTCTAGAAACAAATGCAAAATAAAATTCTAGGAATCTATTAAAATTGGCATTTTAGGAAGTTATTTCTTTTTTAAAGGTCAAGAATTACATTCTATTAAGTGTCTGGAACTTTTTCCACCTTCTGCTTGACACGAATGAATTGATATTCTGAAGGGCAGTGTTAAACTAGCTGCAATTGTGTGGCTTTAACTTCCTTCAATGTTTTGGCAAGTATTGTTATGAAATTACTGTAATAACTGAGGGATCTCTGATATGAAGATCATATATTATGGAAGACAATTCTTATTTTTCTCATTTCTCACAGCTATAGAACTACTGAATTTTACTAGGAAAAAATAGCATTGAATGCTGTGGGCAGCTTACTGGAAATAAGAAATACCAAAAAAGGGGAAGCTAATGCACTACAAATTCAAATCCACAATTTTCAAATTACCAGGGTTTTTTTTTTTTTAAATGACTATATACTGCCACCATGTGGTTAAAAACAAGCACTATCTTAGAAAACTTGGAATAGCTCTGCCTTGGAGACCCTGCCATACCACTTCTGGGTATACATCCAAATGATTCCTCACCAAACCACAAGGACATTTCCTCATCTATGTTCATAGCAGCCTGATTTGTAATAGCTAGAAAATGGAAAGAACTCAGATGTCCCTTAACCAAGGAATGGATTAAAAACTGTGGTACATCTACACAAAGGAATAATACTCAGCTATCAGAAACAACAAAATCATGCAATTTGCAGCCAAATGGAGGAACTAGAGAAGCTCATCCTGAGTGAGCTAACCCAGACCCAGAAGGATGCACATGGCATCTATTCACTTATAGTCGGATTTTAGCCATATAGTACAGGATATCTATACTACAAACAATGCACCAAAGGGAACACGAACATAGACTTTTTTTCCTGTCAATGAGACACTTTGCCCTAGTGGTGCTGCTTGTAGGTCCCCAGTGTATGAGGAGGCTCTTGACCCTCTTATGACTGCTGAACTGGGGCGGGGGATTGTTATGTAGGGACACTCCACTTCAGAGGAGTGGGATGGAAGGGATAGGGGGTAGAGGGTGGGAGGGCGGGACTGGGAGGGGTAGAAAGAGGACACTGTGATGGAGATGTAATCTGAAGTAATAAATATTAAAAAAAAAACAAGCACTAAGATAATTTTGGATCTGTTGTTTTGAACAGTTTTAAGACAAAAATAAAAGTTTAATTTCTTAATAGTCTCAAAATTCAGAGACCTAGCTGATATGTTTGAATTTCTCTTAGTAAGTTACTTAGTAAGTTTTTGTTTTTGAGCTCTCTTTACTTGTGGCTTGCTGCCTTTGCTTCTGAGTTTCTCTGTGTTTAGTAGTTGCTAGAAGACAGAATTTGTATTTGACTTGTATTTATACTGAATTAACTTTCTTTCAAATCAATAGCCTACTTGTTTGTAAAAAGAAAAATATATGGCTAATTAAACTATTTAAACAGTATTTATATTATTGTTAATTGGTTCGGCAGTTGTTAATATTTAAGCAGCCATTACAAATGAGTACACAGACACCATGTGGAGTTTATCAAGCCTTGGCCTGAATTGTGCAATCCTAGCCCATCTAAGCTAGCTCATAATTCTATTACCCAAATATGACCCCATATATACATACGTCCCCTTGGACTGCCATTCTCCACGATATGCCGATGTTCCTGGCCAAGTGGAATGAGGTTCCTTTTTCTAACACATGTGTGCCTCCTTCCTGCTGCTCCTGGCTAGAATGAATTAATCCTCTGTCTAAAGCGCAGGCTGCTCTAATCCCAGGAAGTCCCACCTTTCTCTGTCTTTGCCCGATCTCAGGCCTCGGCATTTTATTTAACCAATCAGAGTCAATATAAGTTACAGACAGCAAACAGGACCAATTAATTAACATTTAGAATGCTTAACACTACCCCAACACTTGTTATTTTTCAACTTTACTAATTTTTCTTGGTGTTGGTGTCCTTTAACACATCCCAATCTGTACATGTCTTTGCTAAGGTCAGCTTTCCAATGATCTGATTTTCGTTTCTATGCTCTGAACTGTGCTGCTTCAACAGGGTTAATAATGACCAATGGTAAGGAGTCCAAATTACTAAAGCAACTTACAATATTCTAAAACTTCAAGTGTTCTTCAAATTCTGGTTTTTAAAAGTTTTTAAAAGTTTTGCTTCTAATATTTTCTTTCATATGTAATAGTAAAAAAATTATCCATAAAAGTAAACGGCAAGTGAGAAAAATAGTTTGTAATGCAATTAAGACTCTTTGTAGTGTACAGAAATCTCAAGGTCAAAAATAATCTTCATGGCCGGGCATGGTGGCGCACACCTTTAATCCCAGCACTCGGGAGGCAGAGGCAGGTGGATCTCTGTGAGTTCAAGGCCAGTCTGGTTTACAGAGTGAGTTCCAGTACAGCCAAGACTGTTACACAGAGAAACCCTGTCTCAAAAGACCTAAAACAAACAAACAAACAAACAAATCTTCATGCATAGAGTATATTTCTGTCTTGTGTGTAAATAAACGGTACCATTCTGCTCAAGGCAATATGGCCAAACAAGCTCCCATCTGACTAGTCCTACTGCAGATTCGAGGATGAGGCCAGGAAGATGCCAGCAAGTATATCTATAAATAGAAGAGGACAGTACTTGGGTGGTCTCCCGAGTCTGTTGGTCTGTGTTTAGTGACATGCGGGATACATGAATGTGGAGTGCAAGACCTTAGTCTTTCTACCATGCATAGTCAGAAGACAATTGTAACTGCAATGAAGGGAGAAAGGTATTCCAGAGACAGCTATGGAAAGGAAACTCAATTCTGTGGGTGATTTCTGCCCAGGTTGTTGCCCTCCTGATCAAAAATACATGAGGACAAACTCTCTATAGACCACAAAAGTCAAAATATCAGAACTGAAATTTGTACTGCTACCAAAGGGAAAAATATGTGCTTTGGGCATAGTGAAGTTAATCTCCTAAAATAAAAACATAAGCACTGTCCAGAGGGAACTTAAACATGGTCTCTTCACCATGGTATTACCTAATTGTATTCTCTGATGTATGTAAAAAAATAAAGTTAACCCCACCCCAGAGAAATGGGATGGAAGGGTTAGGAGGTAAAGAAAAAAAAAGAAATGTGATGTTTCGGCCTTTTACTACTAATTGTCATAAACTGTTTAGGATAATTAAGAAATGCAAACTAATGGTTATGCAAGCCGGTCATTCAGTTAGGTAATATGACAGCCTATTATAGTTACTTGCTAAGCTAATCAGAAATAAACCGGCAAGAGACAAGCAACATCTGCTTACCCTAATATAAGAGATGGATAGGGCCTCTTCAAAAACCTCAAGAGATCTGCAGAATATGGCATTCAAAGATGTTTTCGTAACTTTAGATTTTTTTATATCAAGACATATCAACTCCTGACAGCACCCCCTATTCTCCTCTAAGTAGAAGATGAGCATCGAAGAATCTCCAGTGGGAGAAGATTGAATTAGTCGCAAGCTTATCTCTTGGTAGGAAAAGCCCCTTGCTCCAACTGTAGACAGAATGCTGTCCAAAAAGGACAAAACCTGGAAGCAGGTAAGTCGACAGCCTAGCTCTGCCAAGACAGGGTAGGTACGTCCTTCATAACCCCTGCTCTACAATCAATGTCTGTCAGAGAAACGGGGCCAAATGACTGAAGATCAATGCTGTAATGTATGGAGAGAAAATGGGAACTGTCCAGGTAGCCACAGGTATGTCATTTCTTAGTTTGGGAAGCTGCAGGCCCTGTACTTCCTATAAAATCAGATATATTTATCCCTCTCAGGTCTCTGAGGTGGTTGAAGAACAGATAGCTAGAGTCTCATAATTTAATTTTGAGTTGTTTAGGAGACAAGAGAGTGTTATACATCTAAGAAGATACTTTTAAAATGGTGTTGCAAGTTAGTATGAATGTTGAGTCAGATATAGACCTTTAAACTCATGGAGATGTTTAGATAGTAGAATGTTAAAGTCAGGTACCAAATACATATGGACTGGTCATTGGGAATGTATGTTAAGCCATATAACCCTCATAACTGTGGCCTAATTACCTCTGTTGTACTGTATTGTATTTGTTATTATAAGAGAAAGAGCCATTTGTTGGACTGAAAGGGAAAACTGTAGGGGGAAATAAGATATACCTTAAACTTAAAAGGAAAAAAAAAGGGAAGAGGATGGGGGGGTTGACGGTGGGAGGGTGGGACTGGAGGGGGAATAGGGAGGGGACTGCGATTGAGATGTAACTTGAAATAAAAAATAAAGGAAAAAAAATAA
Source organism: Lophiomys imhausi (assembly GCA_907164525.1). NCBI lineage: Eukaryota > Metazoa > Chordata > Mammalia > Rodentia > Muridae > Lophiomys > Lophiomys imhausi. The sequence continues at coordinate 4,290,711 of CAJQZJ010018033.1, forward strand.
AGTTAACTGAAGAAGTAGGAACATGTGGCATAGACTTAAAGAGAAATACAAACAATAGAGACCCTGAGATGCATTGTAATTAGTGATTTTAGGCAGCTATTCAAACTATCTCAAAGGCATAAAAGATCACACACTTATTATAAATAACCTAGACATAAAAGATTTAATAATGAAATGAAAATATTTAAAGCAAAACAATCCATGCTTAAGGATTTGCCTAAAAGAAACAAGAATGTATGTTTATTCACAAATCCATGTGCAAATATTGTAGCAGCCTTATTTATAAGTCTCTAATATGGAAGCATATCAAATGTGCATCAGTTAATACATGTAGGGACATACATAATGAAATAGTCCTCAGCAGAAAATGAAGAAACTACTAATACTCAAAGAAGTGGAGAACTTACAAAATGAAATACAACTGAGGGACAGATATGTATAAGACAAATGTAGGTGTTAGCAATAGAAATTATGCCATACATACACTGGTATTTACTGTAAAACCCTTTTAAGTTATTGTTCCTGTTAGGATCATGAATGTGCTCCAAAACACCGTGCATTAGGAGGTTCATGTATTGGTCTGACCTAGGCTCTACTGGGAGGTAATGGAAACCTTTAAGGGTCTCTCTCATGGGAGGACTCCAGGTGGTGTGTTCTCATCGGGGAATGTGGGATTTTCTGCTCTCTTTCATGAACTGAGCTGCTTCACTCTGCTATGTACTCCCATTCATAGTGTGCCATCTTAAACTAGGCCCCTAAACAACAGAGCCAACCAACCATGGATTGAAGCCCCTCAAACTGTGGAACAAAATAAACAATTTCTCTTTATAATTTCATTATATTAAGTCTTTATTGTAGCAATGGATGTCACCTATTAGTGTCTATGTTTTAAGTTTTCTATATAAAGTGAAAATTCTACAATCTCTAGGGCTGATGGTAAATTTTACACAGCTAATTTGTACATGTAAACTGACAGCTTACATAAAACAGGAGAACTTACAAGTCATAATCTGAAATTACTGCTCAAGTTGCTTCACTTGTTAGTTACTTCACGCGCAGACAAATCTTGTCAGAGTAATCTTGAAATCATAATTTATTTTTCCTCATCAATATAATAAACCATTTAATATTGAATAACATTAGACTTAACAGTTATCTCTAGAGAATGTTTATATTTTCATTGAGATCCTTTTCTTTCCTATATTTTGGGTCTTATTGTTCAACTGCTAAGGAGAAAACCAATTCCCTCAAAAATCAAGGTAACAATTGTTAAAAGTCTGTCAAATATTAAGAGGTTTAATCAACCCAGATGTCAGCATAGCTGAATAAAGAAATGTGGCAGCACTTGGGAGGCAGAGGCAGGTGGATCTTTGTGAGTTCGAGACCAGCCTGGTCTACAAAGTGAGTCCAGGACAGCCAGGGCTGTTACACAGAGAAACCCTGTCTTGAAAAACCAAAAAAAAAAAAAAAAAAAAAAAAGTGGCATATGCACGTAATATCAAGACTCTTCAGAAAGAAAGAAATCATATTAAAGCATGGATGAATTTATGTACTAAGTAAAATAAATATTAATGCTTCATGATTCCATTCATATGTAGTATCTAAAGTAGTCAAAGCCACAGGAGCAAAGCAGAAAAGTAGTTCTCAGGGGTAGGGAAAGGGAAGGTAGCTTAGTGTCTAAAGGGTTCAGAGCTTCAGTGTTTCATGACAGAAACATTCTGGAGGTACGACTCAACACTTGAAAGTGGTTAGCATGGCTGGGTAAATGAGAGCATCTTTAATACAATTTTTAAAAGGAGTCAAATTTTAGTCCAAAAATTTGGGACTTTATCATTAGCTTTTAGAAAAATTTACATATTTAATTCTGTACTTTTTATACACACATGTAAGTAGTTATTGCATAAACAAAATACCATCATATACTCATTTGAAAAACTGGTGGCATTCCCCCAAAGGCTTATTATTTGCCTTTTCTTCACTGATTCCAACTCTCACACCTTACATAAGCTTAGGTAAGGCTTGGCTCATTAGTTTACAGTTCCTGAGGCCCTAGAGATAGGCAGAAAATTTAGTCAGCCCTACCCTCACTGCTCCATTAATAATGACATTAAGACATGTACATATGTTTCTAGTTCAGCATTGACATTTTAAAAGTTCTTAGGCCATGTAGTCACTGTACTTCTCAAAATATCAAACTTTTAAGATGTGGTCATTTATAAGATCCACCTCATTTGGGCTGGAGAGACAACTCAGCAATTAAGAGCACTGGCTGCTCTTCCAGAGGCAATTCCCAGCACCCACATGGGAGCCCACAAGTGTCTGTAACTCCAGTTCCAGGGGATCTAACACCCTCATACAGATAAACATGCAGGCAAAACACCAATGTACATAAAAACAAAAAGAAAGAAATTTTAAAAAAGATCCACATCATTCCCTTTAAAACACCCGACATTAAGTATGTGTAAATTGAACACTGAAATATTTACTAAATTATTGCATGAAGATATCATTCAAATAACATAATATGCATAATGTGGGTCACATCTCACTAAAAGCTTGGTGAGTTTATTATGGTTGCACCATTAACAGCACAGCCTGTTCCAGGAGTTAGCAGAGCAATGTACCTTACTGTTGAGCAGAAAGTACTTCCTTTTCCTGACACATGCCTAATTTAGAAAAATTAGTATCAGTGATCCCTAGTTCCACTGATGCATTTCAGGTTGTTCACTACAAAATAAAGTGTTTCTTCTCCTGTTTCAAGAAAAGTAGAAAAGCAGTATGACTTCTGACTTGCACCCTCTGTCTAGGAGCAGGCCCTAAAAATGGAAAGTTCTCTTACCAACCTCACCCGCAGAAGGCCACACAACCTAGGGAAGTCACACTCTGACTTTCTCCTCTTTTCCTTTGAAAATGCTCATGTTGGGGTGTACGGCCTTATATCTAAACAGAAGGAATGTCAGGACGAGAAGCCCAGAATCTGAAACATCAGGGCAGGCCAGGTATTTGCCCATGGACCCCAGGTTACCACCGCTGAATCACAGCCCTTGTCCTCTAGTACTCACACATGACTGTCCACACACAGACCGAGTTTTCTACTAGCCTTCATTTCTGAAGGCTCCTGAGTTCCATCAAACTGATGTTAAACAAGGCTGTCATGCTCTTCTTCATTAATCTGTCTTTTTATTATAGGGGCTCAGCCCTTGCAATAGATGGTGAAAAGCTTCTTTCCTCTCCTTAATCTCTTAGGAACGAAAACTACAATTTGTCTCAAAAAAGTAAAAAGGAATATTTATCTTTGTGGTGATCAAGACCAATACTGTATGTTTTATCTCATGTGCAAATACTAACTTCTAACTTTTATATAGTGCACTTACATGGAGGTGATTGTGTGTACAGGCAAGGAAAGTAAGAAAGGGACCCTTGGGGGTGGTGTGGCAGAATGTGATATGAAAGGACAAGGGCGAATTAAAGGAGTACAAGGGTTATAAGCATTTAAAGGGGGAGTGGGGCAGGCAGATGGAATACGAGAGGGGTGGTCAGCAAAATCTAATGATATATAAGAAAATGCCATAAGGAAATCTGATACTTGATACAGTAATCAAAAAGTAAAAACAACAGAATGACTTTGATTGGAGGTACCCCATGTGGATGGATAAAGGGGCACCCAGAAGCCACAGATTACTAAACAAAAATCCCATTGCTACCTCCCAATGACTTGCTGCCCACAGAATCCCCAAACAATCCAGGCAATTGCCACTGCTGTTGCTGTCCTCAGGAACTCGATGCTCAGACTTTATTGCTGAAGATGCACCATGCTTATGCAGCAGGACACAGAGACCAGGCTCGGACTGGGCTAGACTCTTCCTTCCTGCTCAGAGTGCTAAAAGTATAGCACTGGAAATGTATAGTAAATATGATGACTTACTTCTTGGGTAATAGGTCATTGGAACACTTGCCTTTAATTAGGACATCAGATAAATATTGGTATGAAACTTTGTGAAGATAATGTTTTACTTTCAAATAGAAACACAGGTGATTGAATGAAAGAAAAGGGGAAACTAGTATTTTTCTCCACTTGGGAAGAAATGTTAACCGACTTGATCAAGATCACAGAATAAACAAGAATGTTTAAATCTGACACTTTAACTCTAGTGGACTAGAATTTAAAGTACTCGGGGCAGATATTGTCTCTCACTGTTGTTGGCACTTAGAACAGCATCATGCACATTAATGACATATAGGGCAAACACTAATGTCAGTACACATGCTCAGGAGAACCCATTTGACAAGGAACGACTGACACACTGAGAGAAGCTTCCTTCATACCATGTGTAAGGCTAATCTATAATCAACAGCTGCTGTAGATCTTTATGTACAATAACCTTGCTTACCTTCTAGCCTGACATTAATGGAGAAAACAGCTGTCCCCCACCCTCTTTTTAAGCTGTTAGAGAACAATGAATCAATCCACCACTATTTTTTATTTAACTGAGTATAAGTACACGATGGTACGCTGGGATATTTGGTCAATGATATAACCACATTAGTGATCAGTGTACCTTTCTGTAAATAATGGGTTGTAAGCATGACAGCCTTACAGCTCATCAAACAGATTAGGGTACTTCTAAAAACACATGGGTGCTATTAATACTTACGTGTCATCAATAATGAGGATGGTCTTGCCAGAGCAGAACTTATGAGTCAACAGTAAAGCAAGTCCAACACGCTCTTTTCCTCTCCTAATGGCAACTATAGGAGAGCCCTCACATAGCCTAGCCTGCATCTTACACAGTAAAGCTAGAGGAACGGTAAACTCTTGTGTACACAGTTATCACACAACAACATTCAGATATGGCTCATTTTGTGATCTTAAAAGCATGAGACTATGAAAACGAAGTCACAATAAGCAATGCTGCACTATGGGTTATAGGCTAAACCATGCTCATTGTGTCAAGTTTTAAGAAGACAACTCTAGACTGGTCTCCTGCTCCGCCCACCTCTCTAAGCACTGCAGTAGTCAGCAGTCAGCCTCACTCCTTATGGAAGACTGCAATGTATCCCTAAGAGATTAGAAATCAGACGAACCTCCATCAGCTGCTTCAGTTGTGCTTTATTTGTACTTAATTCTTCAGACAGTTCATTCTTTTTCATTTGTAGTTCAGAGACTTCCTTTCTTAATGGACTTATTAGCTCATAGAACCGCATCTTTAAAAAAAAGGTAAAATAACTTGAGTGGAGGGAAATCTCATTGCTGTCTTTCCATATGACTTAGTGAGTGGCAAGCAATAGTCACTTTGAGACAAGACTTACTGTTACAAACTGAACTATTCTAGGGCCTAAGAACTTGAAAAACCACTGGCTAGGGAGTCTCAGTTTAGTCTGCCACAACACTGGGGTAAAGAAAAGCCCAAGAGGGTGGGCAGTAGTGGACAGTAAGGTGAGTGGGAAGGAAGCTGACCACAGGAAAGTATAGGCAGCTGGAGGTTTGGTTCAGGCAGAAAAGTGTACAGAGAACAGAGTCATGCCTTCAGTGACCAGGATCTACCTCAACTAAGAACAGTTCACAGCCCTGGGTCTGATGTCAGCAGATGCAACTACTGAAGCCACCGATGTCCCATTCACTAGTACAGAGCCCAGGAACTCTGAAGTTCCAGTGGTATAGCTGATACTCATAGCTGTAACTCTCTAGCAGGATCAAAGTCTGGAGGTCAGGCAAGTACAAAGGCAATTCTCTACCTATACAGACTCCACGTGGAGGCTTCCACACTACTAACATCTTTGGGAGATATCTCCAACTAGAACATAGGCCATACTAGAGGGTAAGATCTGGGGTGTCTAGATATAGTGTGAGACATTGCCTCCCAAAAACCTACGAAGTATGTGCAGTAGAGGCTGATGGCACACAAAGAAAGCCTACCAAAGTAAAGGGGAAAAGATACCTGGCTTGTGTCCAACATAGTGTCCCAAAGAGCATAAGCCTCAGGAAAGCCTAAAGTCCACAGGAGCAACTAGTGTGTCTCCATGGATGTAACTGGCAGTCTCCAACTTCTGAGGGGTTAGCAAGAAGCTGCTCCAACACTTCATCCCTTTTGCTTCTTTTGTTTGTTTGTTTTTGTTTTTCGAAACAGGGTTTCTGTGTAGTCCTGGCTGTCCTGGAACTGCTCTGTAGACCAGGCTGGCCTCAAACTCAGAGATCCGCCAGCCTTTGCCACCTGAGATCTGGGATTAAAGGCGTGTGCCATTGTTACCTGGCATCCTTTCGTTTTGTTTGTTTGTTTGTTTTTTAATCTTTTTTACTATTGTGATTCCCCCCTCCCTTTTTGGTGTGCTTCTTAGCATTTTTAAAAACTTTATAGTATTAAAATTTTTGTTATCTTACAAATATCCACTTAATTTTGTCTACATATATCTCCTTATTAGACCATATATTTTTTTCCTTAGGGTTTTTTTCCACATCCCCCTTCATTTGCATGCCACACTGACTATACCTTGCTTAAAATATTTGTATCCCTCTATTTTTCTCCCCTTCTTATGCTTATCTAGTTTTTTAACTATTTCATAATTGAGAAATCTTTTCTATTCTTACTCATTTCTCTTCCCCCCAATAGTCCTCCACTTTTCCCTTTCTTTTATTTAAGCTTGCGATAACAAAAAGATGCATCTTCTTTTTCAACCTCCTTTCTTTATTCAGCCAGACTCAGAAAGACAAATACTATATTTTCTCTTCTATGTGGAACCTAATTTAAAATCAAATGTGTGAAACTCTGAACCTAGGAAGGGGTCATGAGAGGGAAGAATTCTTCAGTGGACTGGGAAACAGAGAGGGTAACTGATTACATAGTCAGGAGGAAGGAAAGCAGAAGAGGGGACTATTTATGGGAAGGAAAGGAAGCAGCTGGAGGGAGGACAGGAGGCATAGGGCAGACTCTGAGAGGAGGACAAATGAAAACAAGCACAATGTCACATATGCACCAAAGAGGCTCATTGCTCTGCATGCTAACTTATAAGATAAAAAACCCAGATATATAAAGAATGCCTCCATATAAATGCCAATTTCACTGTGAGAATGGATGGAGATTTATTTGTTTTTTGGGGATTTTTCTTTGTTTATTGTTTTTGATTTTTTTTGAGACAGGGATTCCTATCGAACAAGATGGCCTCCAATTCACTACGCAGCTTGAGGAGCTCCTGTCTCCAAGCCCTGAGAACTGAGGTTATAGTATGTGCCACAATTCTCAGCTTTGGAAATTTGACAGATGATGCAAGACACTTACAGATACATATTCAGGAATAGACAACTGATCTTCAGGAAAAGATTTTAGCTTCACATACTGCTTTTCTGTCAGCTCAAAGTCTCGCAGGCTTCGACGAACATCTCCAGCCTTTTCTCTTAGCTGATGATTTGTCTCTTCTAGTTGCTTTTGTCTCATTAAAATGGTTTCCATTTCTTGTTTCATTAGTTCTTGATATTTTCTACATTGAGAGAATTTATGGTAAGCTTTAAAGCACTGGAACTTTTCTCAGAGTTCCATATAGTATTCTTGGCTACCATCAGTTGCTGGTATGTAACTAGTTAAACATGATGAAATAAATCCATAGAGAGTAGTAAATGTATAATCTCAAATTATTAGAGAACCAACATTCGTAATGACTTCAGAAATTCAAATAAAAAATTACACATTTAATCTGCCAAAGGAGTGGTTCTCAACCTATGGATCGAGACCCTTCTGGGAGGCCGAACGACCCTTTCATAGGAGTCACCTGATACTATTTGAAAACAGACATTTACTGTTCATAACAGCAGCAAAATTACAGTTATGAAGTTGTAATGAAAATAGTTTTATGGTTTGGGGGTCACCACAACATGAGGACCTGTATTAAAGGGTCACAGGGTTAGGAAGGTTGAGAACCACTGTGCTAAAGTCTTAAAGCCTTTTATTTTGGCTCTGGACCCGAGTTATTAATTTTCATTTCTTTCATCCTGGTACTGCGAGACTCTTTAATACAGTAACACTGAACACCATAAGATATTCATCCGATAAGCGAAGCCAGCCACTGACCCATTCTGGCAGTATGGGGTGAGAAGCTGAAGCCAGAATGTCCTCAGCTGTTTCTTCACTTTACTTTTTTTTTTTTTTTTCCTAGGTTTTTCGAGACAGGGTTTTTCTCTGTGTATCCTTGACTGTCCTGGACTCACTCTGTAGACCAGGCTGGCCTTGAACTCAGAGATCCACCTGTCTCTGCTTCCCAAGTGCTGGGATTAAAGGGTACATCACCACACCCAGCTCTTCACCTTACTTTTTAAAACAGAAGAATGCCAGGTCACCATTCTAGCTAGATTTGCTGGCCAGTGAGCTCCTGGGATCTGCTTGCCTCTATCTTTGTTCTTCTGGGGTTTCAGGAAAATATTACCACTCTCAGCTCTCACTGAGAATTCAAGTTCAAGTCCTTCAGCAGGTATTTTACCCGAGCCACTTCCCCAGCCTAGAAAGTAGACCAACAGAGCCATGTGTAGTGGTGCACGCTTTTAATGCCAGCACCAGAGAGGCAGAGGCAGGAAGATCCTTATGAGTTTGAGGCCAGCCTGGTCTACAAAGTGCATTCCGGGATAGCCAGTACTGTTACACAGAGAAACCTTGTCTTGAAAAACCAACCATGATCGAGATGTAACTTGAAGAAATTAAAAAAAAAAAAAAAGGAAAAACCAGCCAATCAACCAACCAACCAACAGAAATCTGAGAAGTTTCTGCTCATGAATCTGTTTTTGCTATGCCTTTAAACCTATCTTGCCTCCACTGACTTGCTATTTATGTATGTATGTATTTATTTAATTTACAGGCAAGTCTATCTATATAGTTCTGGCTGTCTGGAACTTATTCTGTAGACCAGACTTGGCTCACAGAGATCTGCCTGCGTCTATACCCCAAGTGCTGAGATGAAAGGCGTGAGGTACCAGTTTTTTGTTTTGTTTTGTTACTTACTTTTATGAGTGTTTCCCATGTATTATAGAAACAATACATATTTTTCGACTAAAATTTCATTGTTTATATCACTTTAAATTACATAAGTATGCTGGTGGTGGTGGTGCTCTCCATTAATCCCAGAAAACAGGAGGCAGAGAGGCAGGCTGATCTCTGAGTTCCAGGATAGCCTGGTCTACAGAGCTAGTTACTGAAAAGCCATGGCTACACAAAGAAACCCTGTCTCAGAAAAATAAACAAACAAATTAATTCCATAGGTATAATTGGCATAGGTACATTTGAGAGTAAACAATGAACTTTTATTTTGTTTCTTTGCCTGATCCTTTGAGATAAGGCCTCAAGCCACCAACTCACTATGTAGTCAAGGATGACCTTGACCTCTTGGTCATCCTGCCACCACCACCTAGTGCTGGTATTATAGTGTCTGTCACCACACCAGGCTTAATTCACTCTTGGTAAGTATATACCTACCTGACTCAGGTATAGTAACTGTATATACAAAACCAGCATAGTCCAATAGCTTCGACAATCCAAAATGTTTTATGGAGTGAATAAAGAAAACGTTTATCTACATACCAAGTTGTGGTCAATTTAGAAAGCTCCTTTTGTAATTTATGAGTTGCTTACACAGGCCAGTTTTGTTGAATGAATGTTGAATTCTAACTGTGCATTTTGTATACTGTTAGAAAGCAATCTGCCCTTTGGTGGTCTGGATGTAAACATAAGCATATTTAATTTAAAATTTCTCTATTACAGTCTATAGCAATATGCAAAAACAAGAATAAATTACTTTTAGTTGATAAATAGATATATTTTTTTGAAAAACATGTCTTACTTGGCATCTTTCTGTTGAATAGTCAACTGATTATCTAATCTCAAAGTTAGCAGCTGCTTCTGGTGAAGGGCATCATTAAGTTTTTCTTCCAACTCTTCAATCTGAACAGAGAGAATGTAGTAAGTTCTAAGTTCAGCTTTCGGTTGACATAACAACAACAAAAAACCACTTCAAAGAAACAGAATGAGTCTACAAAGGGGGCTGAAGACATGGCTCAGCAGTTAAAAGTACTCTTCCAAAGGACCCAGGTTCAAATCCCAGCACCCATACAGCAGTTCACAGCTGTCTGCAATTGACGGCATGGGGGTGCACCCTTTTAATCCCAGCACTCAGGAGGCAGAGGCAGGCGGATCTCTATGAGTTCCAGTCCAGCCTGGTCTACAGAGTGAGTTCCAGGACAGCCAGGGCTACACAGAGAAACCCTGTCTCAAAAAAACAAAGAGACAAAAAACCAAAAACAACAATAACAAAAACAAAACCAATAAAATTCAGAGTCGACAAAGATTCTGGCCCAAAGCTACTGCCTTATGCTTTTGCCAAGCTATCATGAAAGTGCTTTCCCCTAACTCACACACAAAGCTCACTCAGACTAAACTCCATGTAAGCATTCCACTCATACTGATAAATCACTAGTTAATCTGAGTACTGCATATCCTCCAATGACTGCCACATGGGTGGTATCAGAAACACCTAAAACAAAATGAATAACTGCTAAATTCACTACTCCTATAGTTTCTAAGTGAGAAAAAGTCTCTCTTGACATGCTTGCCTGATTATAAGTTTCACCGCCAATTTCCTTTTATGATTTTTCACAAACTTCCATATCTTCCTTTATCTCACCTTTAAAATGTGTTTACAAAAAATAACACTTTCAAGTCACTTTCTTTGTAAAAACTTCTAACTGTAGCAGAGTACACTCATAGAAATCTTCACCAACAACTTCCTTTGTGCCTAACTGAAAAACACAAATGGCTCTAGCCTAAATAAATCTTACAGTTTCCCAATATGGTGTGCTTTCTGTACTATGTGCAAGACACTGTTTGAAATATTAGAGATTCAGCAGTAACAAAATACAAGTATGTCCTTATGCTCAGGGTCCCCATAGTCTATTAAATGACACTATCAAATTTGGGCTGGCAAGATGGCTTGGTAGGTAACAGTGGTTCCTGCCAATCTTGATGACTTGAGTTGTGGTAAGAGTTTTGTTTATTAAAAAAAGTTATTAGGATGTTTTTGTTTAATCCCAGGTGTGGGCTGCTTCATTTAGTTCACAGGTGTAAACATTATGTGTCTCGTGTGCTAGCAGGGGTATGAGTTAGTCAGTTGGAGGAAGTTTAACTTGGAGGACTAAAGCCAGAGGCCCAAGAAGAAGGAGGGTGCTCTGAAGAAGGAAGAGGTTGCTGTTTTCCCTGCTGCTACTGCTTCCTGCTGCTGTATTTCCTGGTTTGCAGTTTTGACTGCTGCATATCCTGACAACTGAGTTTGATCGTACCTCTAAAAAGAGTCTGAAGATCCTAATCAGCAGAAAGTAGCTCAAAGAGAACTCTGTCCCTTTTCTCTTTAACCTTCTTTCTCTCCCACCTAGTGTTAGGGAATTGGAAGAGAGGTGGATATATTAAGTACTGTAATTAATTAGAGTGTAAAATAAAACAACATTCAACACTGAGTTAGATCCCTGAAACCCACAGGGTAGAGGGAAGAACCAGCAGATATGATCTGACTCTTGAAAACTTAACACATCTCTCTTCTAGGATGTTCCCTGGGCCATAGGTAGACAGGGGTTGTGTCATAGATGTACCAATTGGGCAGGATTGCCGGTGGTCAGTTGTTTTCTCCATTTTGACTAATTGTGGTCTGCTGCAAAAAGAAGTCTGTTTGATAAGAAGTGAAAGCCACATTTATCTGTGGATATAAGGATAAGTTTTAATGGAGATAGAAGTTATAGTGGTTTAGGAAAGTGGTAGTAATAGGCTCTCTTCTAGTGTCCATGGCCTCACCAGCCAAAGGTAGTCAGCTACACTTATAGTACCAAACATGAACTTCCTTCTATTGAGTCAGCTGTAAGTCCAGTTAGAGGGCTGTTGGTTACCTCCTTGATGTAAGTATTACTGTTACACATTTCAGGACGTCTTGTCAAGTGAGATGCTTTGAATTTTTTTTTGGGGGGGGGAAACACACAAGAGGAGCTGGAGGGAGGAAAAGGAGGAATGGTGCACAAACAGAAGCCATATATAAAATTCTCAGAAACTAATTGAAAAATAAGAGAGAACTCCTACAAGAGCCCTCATACTCTACACATGTTCTAAAGTATGTGTGTTCTCACAGCACAAAATAAAGAAAATGAGAGAGAGAGAGAGACTCCAAATAAACAAAACCAGGAAGGTCTATATATGTTTGTAAGTGTATGCACATGTATAATTTGATACACAAAGGGACGGCTATTTCAGATCTGCTAATATGAATTGTGTTCTTTTTAAGTGTTTGTATCTTCTCATCTCTACTCTCCTATATGGCAACCTAATCACCAATTTGAAGGGAGTTTGGGGGAGACCCTCTGGGAAATTCTTAGGTCATTCAGACAGTGTGCCCAGGACAGGAATGACGGCCCTTATGAAAAAGACTTATTGAGAAAGGGAGCTTACCCCTTCTTTCAGGTGAAGACACAGCAAGAGGTATATAACCCATAATAGACCAAGAGCTCACAAACCAGCACCATGATCTTAGACAGCTTACCTTCCACAAGTGTGCAAAACAATTCATGTAGTTTTTGTTTCTGCAGCTCAGACAGAGTAAGGCACTAATTAAGAGCTACTAGCCCAGTCTGCTCTATTGGTTCTGCTAGCTATTGACTAATTAATGTGGTGTGTTGTTTCTTTACTTCATTAAAACCTTGAGGTTTTGAACACCTTCTTTTTCTAGAGGTACCATTAAGAAATTGTTCCAGCTTCTGTTGCAGAATATATGACCACATTGTGAACCCCATGACTGTGAATAGAAAAACATGTTTGTAATTATGGTATGGCTCAACCTTTAATCCTAGAGCTTTTTGTTTATTGTAAACAAATGGTTATGGGGTGGCTGAGCTCTAAGCACACACCTTTAATCCAAAAGCTTTCTGTACACAGGATTAAATAAAGTTAATCCTAGGTCAAGAGGTGGAGCAAGAAACCAGCTGACAGGGATTAACTGGAAAGAAGGGACATTGAACTGAGGAGTATTTAAGACAGCATGGAGAAGGAGTTGGGAGTTCTTCCTTTGGGTTTTCTCCTTCAGAAGGTTTTCTCCTTCAAGGTTTCTTCCTCTAGGTTCTTCTGAGCTAAAAAGCTTGAGGCTTTTTCCTCTAGGGTTTCTCAGCTGAATAGGCAGATCAGCCAGGTGCTTTCTGTGACTCTCTTAGCTAGCAGGTTTTCATCCTACTATCTGGCTCCTGAGTCTTCATTGGTAAAATTAAATGACTGGGATATTTTATTTTATTTTATAATGTTTATTTATTACTTCAAGTTATATCTCCATCACACTGTCCTCTTTCCACCCCTCTCAGTCCTACCTTCCCACCCTCTACCCCCTCTCCCTTCTATCCTACTCCTCCAGAGTGGAGTGTCCCTACATATCAGTCCCCTGCCCCAGTTCGGCAGTCATGAGAGCTAAGAGCCTCCTCATATACTGGGGGCCTACAAGGCAGCACCACTAGGGGAAAGTGTCTCATTGACAGGTAACAAAGTCTATGTTCCCGTTTCCTTTGGTGCATTGTCTGTAGTAGAGTTATCCTGTACTATATGGCTAAAATCCGATTATAAGTGAATAGATGCCATGTGCATCCTTCTGGGTCTGGGTTAGCTCACTCAGGATGAGCTTCTCTAGTTCCATCCATTTGGCTGCAAATTGCATGATTTCCTTGTTTCTGATAGCTGAGTAGTATTCCATTGTGTACCACAGTTTTTTTTTTTTTTTATTCATTCCTTGGTTGAGGGGCATCTGGGTTGTTTCCAGTTTCTAGCTATTATAAATAAGGCTACTATGAACATAGATGAGGAAACCAAATAATCCAATCAAAAAAATAGGAAAGAGAGCTAAACACAGAATTCACAAAGGAGGAATCCCTAATGGCTGCAAGACACTTGAAGAAATGCTCAGCATCCTTAATCATCAGAGAATGCAACTTAAGACTACTCTGAGATTCCATTTCACACCAGTCAGAATGGCTAAGATCAAAAACTCAAATGACAGCACATGCTGGTGAGCTTGTGGAGAAAGGGGAACACTCCTCCATTGCTGGTGGGAGTGCAGGCTTGTGCAACCACTATGGAAATCAGTCTGGTGATATCTTAGAAAACTTGGAATAGCTCTACCTCCAGGCCCAGCCATACCACTTCTGGGTATACACCCAAAGGATATTTTAGTTTTTTAGAACAACAAGTTTCCTCATGGGTAGAGCACTTGTCTAGCAGGGTGAAAGCCCTGGATCTGATCTCTAGCACTGTAATAGAAACTTTTATTCTTCTGATGTAATTGTCATCTCCAATCTTATCTTGGCCTAGAATGTTTCCAGCCTCTGAGCCTTACTGCTGAATAAGCTCACCCTTTCTTAACTCTGACTGCTTGGCTCAACACAGCTGGTCTGGCTCAAACTCCTCTCCAAGCTGCTGATTCAATCTATCTTCTCTCTTGGCCTCTGAATTGCTCTGCTTGGCCTTAAACTAACTCTAGCAAATTTTTTTCTAATCTGGCTCCTTATCATTGTCTTGTTCACTCTGTCTTCACATGTGTCTAGCTGGTTCTCTCTTCAACCTGTCTCTGTAAAACTCTCCTGGTAAAACCACCTCCTCTCCTCTCATTCTCTGTGCTGCTCCCTTAAGTAGCTTCCCTTTCCTCTCTCTTCTCATGAGAGTTGGGTGTATCCTATCTCTGACTCATTCTATCAGAACTTTCTGTGATTTACCATTTTGTCTGCCATTCAATTAGACATCACTTTCAAATATGGGTGTTTCCATCTACAAACTAATTTTACCTTCATTGTTTGTAATTAAAGGTGAGTACTAAGGGCGTGTCTGTATTCTAGCCAGAGTACCCATGTTGCTGAATTAAAAGCCCTCTACATAGCACCTCAAAAATAAACAGTAAAAAGTTAAATCAGTATTTTATTTTGTGATTTATTTAATTTTTATGTGTTTGGATGTTTTGCCTATATATATGTATGTGTACCATGTTTGGGTCTGATGTCCTCAGTGGCCAGAAAACAGTATTGGGTCCCCTGAAACTGTGAGTTGTGAGACTTCAACCCAGGTCATCTGTAAGAGTAGTAAGTGCTATTAACCACTTAGCCATCTCTCCAGCCTCATCCTCTTTACTATAAGTCATTGTGTGTGGGTGTGTGCCTGTGTGTGCATATGTATGTGTGTATGCAAGTGTGTGTGTGCCATGGCAACTTTCAAGAGTTCTTTCTTTTCATTATATATTCCAGGAATGGAACTCAGGACTTGCATAGTTAAGTGTTTTTACCCAACAAACTATACCACTGGCACAAAATAAATACATTATTTTCTAGTAGGAGGACACTGGATTATCTTAGTATACAGAGCATAGAACTAAAATAGAAGACCAAGTCAACAAGAAAAGGATAACTGAAACAAAACCATACTGCTGGACAGAGGCACATATGCAGGAAGAGCTCAGATGAAGAGTGAAGTTGGGAAGTTCACAGTCAGAAAGAATTTTCTTAGGAACAGAATAGCAACACTAATGAAATGTGTTTTGAAGTCAGTCACTATTTCTTAGGGCTATTTTAATTTCTACCAGGTATTCCACGACCTACCCTGGGACTAAAATACCTCACAAGGCAGAAACAGAAGAACTAAGTCATTCTTGCTAAAAGATGACATACTTTCTAAAGACAATGGTCATTTAAGTCTGACTGCTGTGATAAAGTAACTCTCAGACACATAGTAGCTGTGCAGGAAATTAACAAGGAAGTCAGACTTCTAGAGAAAGGACAATTAAGATTCAACAATCCAATTATCTTGATTTTTCCTACCAAACTAGTCAGTCACATCACATGTGGAAAAGCAGAAAATTTGGCTACAAATTACTCCTAAGAAAATAAATAGTACACTAATACACTTTTGAGCCTTCAAAAGTAACTCATTCACACATTTAAAACACCCCATTTCAATATGCAAAATATAAAATGGAAGTACTGCAAGAGTAATGTGAAGTGTACCATTTAACTTCCAATGACATATACTTTTTTTTTTTTGAGACAAGGTATCTTTACATAACCCTGGCTGTCCTAGACCTCATTATGTAAACCAGACTGGCCTAGATAGACTCCTAGAGATCCACCTGCCTCTGCTTCCTAGTGCTGGCATTAAAGGCTTGTGCCACCACACTGGGTCTATATACCAATCAGTATATATTTATCTCCAGTTTAAAGACAATAAGGCATGTAAAATAACAAAATTTACATCTGATCTTACCTTTGTAAAATAATCGATTTTCAAATTGTCGATCATCAAATTTTTTTGGGATAGCTCGATTTTCAGTAACTGAATACTATGAAGTATTTCTTTTCTTTCAATTAACTGCCTGGTGATTTTGACTTTACCCACTCGCTCTTCTGATGAGGAAACATCATCTGTATGAATGGTTGTTTCTAAACTAATATCTTCAGATTCCAGAGAACTAGAGATGTTTACTTTTTTTGATTCCTTGGGAATTTTTCGAGACATTTTACTATTCTGAATTAATCTGCTGTAGGGTAAAAAGAAATAAAGTTAAGTATATCAAAAAACCACAATGGGGCATATAGTGCATTGTTGAGACACCAAAGATTACCTACATCATTAAACATTCGAAGGTCCCAAATCTAAGGCAGCTCATTACTGTGAATTACTGCTCAATTCAAACACAGATTCACTAAGTCCTATTATGAACTCCTTTTGGCCAATATATATATATATATATATATATATAATATATATATATATATATATATATATCTTTGGGCAAGAATTTTACTTTAAGAAAACGGGGGTGGGGGGAGAGGAGGGGGGGGGACAGGGAAATAAAGTTGTGTAAAAGAGAAAGGAAAAATCCCTTTAATACGAAGTATCCAAACTCAAGGAGAGCATGACTTCTGATTTAGTCAGTGTAGTATTGCACAGAAGTAGTATTTAAATTTAGAAGGACCTGGGTACACTGGAGATGGTTTGTATGTTGGAGAAGGTTATATATAACAAGAGTGAGGAGACATCTGGACTAGGGGCTTACACATCAGGTTCATTTTATTTTACCAGGTTTATTTTATTTTACAGGCAAGGCATCACTGAAAAATCTGAAAAGAGGCTCACAGTGAGAAAAAAGCATTTTAAAAATAATCTGAAAAACCAAAGCATTTAAAAGAGGAAAAACTCGAATATTCTAAACAATACATATTAGCCTTCTCAAGGGTTTTAGTAACTCCCTTGTTTAAATATTATTCGATTTAGTAAAATAGTCACAGAATTAGATACTTCAGTTTTCCTAAAAGGAACGGGTGAGTACGTGTTGGGGGTTGGGGGTCAGTAAGAGCTCTAATAAAATTGGCCTCTTTCCTTTTTAAAGGGAAGGGATGAAGAAAGGTAAAATCAAAAACGAATCCTCGCGTGGGTTACAAACGATCAGGGACGGGCTAGGATATTTATAATTTTTAAACATGATGCATTTTAGCATCTTTGCACCTCGCGTGAAACAAAGGGAAACAGAATCCTTGGAAGCTACCTCTCAAGCGTCAGTAACTCCGCATACAAGGCTAAAATCAGCTTCACCCCGGACACTTGGAAGAAACAAAGGCGTCTTCAGTCAGAAGCTCAGGCTGCAACCCCTCAACAAGTATCTCGGGGTCACTGGACCGTTAGGAGCGGTCACCAAGCCAACCTCACGACTTGCACCTGAAGAAGTCGAAAGAAGCTGGGGCGCGCGCTCCCTTTCCCGGAAGCCGATCCGAAGCGGTGCATGCAGGGAGTTGCAGTACAAGAGGAAGGGTGGAAACGACCTACTTTCGCCCAATTGTCAGGCTTGTTTTTTTTTTTTTTTTTTTCCCGCGAGACGCGTCTATTACCAACTCGAGGGAAGAGGCGGAAATGCAAGGGGAAGTTTGCTGAGAGGCCTAGGTTTCTTACTAGAGTTGTTTTCCGTCCGAGTTCTGTTGCGATCGGGATTCCGCCCGGGTCGGGATTCCACACCGCGAGACAAGATGCTCAAGTCCAAAACGTTCTTAAAAAAGACCCGCGCGGGCGGCGTGGTGAAGATCGTGCGCGAGCACTACCTGCGGGATGACATCGGCTGCGGGGCGCCGGCTTGCTCGGCCTGCGGCGGGGCGCACGTGGGTCCGGCCCTGGAGCTGCAGCCCCGCGACCAGGAGAGCAGCCTCTGCCCGTGTCCGCACTATCTTCTGCCCGACACTAATGTGCTGCTGCACCAGGTGCGTGGGCCCTTGGGCCGCAAGGTGACAAGGGGGCGTGGCAGATAGGGATACTGAGAAACGAGGAGGCGGGTCTTGGGATGGAGAGGCATGTACCGTGGCCACCTGCCCTTCCAGTTAGTTATCCAGGCCCAGGTACTTTTCCGTAACGTTGCATTCTTTCTTTCTTTATGTTTTTCGGTTCTGGGAGTCGTAGTTTTAGACACGTTAATTTTCTAACTCCTGGTGTCTCTTCTACTTTAGATTATAAGTGCCTGGAAGCCGGGGACCTGGGCTTCTGTGGCCTCCAGATTGCGACCCCCAGGCAGCTTGTAAGTGCCTACGAACAAAAACTCTGTGGGCCAGCATAATTTATTTCCTAATAGCTTTGGTACTGCAAACTTTTGTGGTCCGTTTATGGGTGCTCGTCTCAAGCCTACAGGGCCCAGTGACTGTTGCCAGTTTTTCTACAGCACAAAGTATCACTTCGGCCTAAAGGGAAGTCGGTGTTTTAAACTGTAACAGGAATTTGGGCTTGACAGAGACAATGTGTAAGCTAAGGTGGGGAAAATTGACTTTTTGCTTTTGTTTTAAGATTGATGTTCTGGAGGACCCTGCCATCAGGAATGTAATTGTGCTACAGACAGTCCTGCAAGAAGTGAGAAACCGGAGCGCTCCCATATATAAGCGAATCAGGGATGTGACGAATAACCAGGAGAAGCATTTCTATACATTCACAAATGAGCACCATAAGTAAGTGTCTCAAAACCATAGGGTCACCTACATTTAAAACAAAGTGCTGAGAGTAACTTATTGAAGACAGTCTGTAGTTTCATGTGCTGTTTGGTTGTTACCTAGCTGTGTGGAAGACGCTGCTAACTAAGTAGGGCTGAACTTAGGTCATAGTGTTAGTGAGGTCGTGTCTTAAACCGAGAGCTACTGGCTCTAATAGTACTTTTTTTTTTTTTTTTTTGGTTTTTTGAGACAGAGTTTCTCTGTGTAGCCCTGGCTGTCCTGGACTCACTTTGTAGACCAGGCTGGCTTCGAACTCGCAAAGATCCGCCTGCCTCTGCCTCCCAAGTGCTGGGATTAAAGGCGTGCGCCACCACTGCCCGGCTTCTAATAGTACTTTTAAGTTGTGTATATTGAGTTGAATGATAGATTCTTTGGAGATGAGAATTATATAGGCTCCTGCAATACTGTGTGATGTGAATAATGATCATAGGGTTAAAAATGTGTGAGTTTGTGGAAAAGACTTTTAAAATATGAACTTATGATTAATGAGCTTTAAAGTTTAAAGCAATATCTTCCGTCTGATTTATTGAAATTGAATTTCTAAAAACAGTTCATTATAATTCAGGCTCATGACCTTTGAATTCAGTGTGTGCCCTCAGAACACATGGGATTGTCTCCTCTAGTAAATAATTTACAACAGGAATGTGTGATACTTAAAGTCACTTTCTCAAGTTTGACATTATTAACATTTTGGAATGAGTAGTACTTTTTAGTGTGAAATTGTTTCATACATTATAGGTGTTTTTCTTCAAGTTACATCTCAATCACATTCTCCTCCTTCTTCCCCTCCTGGTCCTACCTCTCTACCCTCCTCCTCCTCACCGTCCTATGACTCTCCTTCTAGTCCAACAAAAGGCTCTTTTTCTTATAAAAATAAATGCAATACAAAACAATAAGAACAATTAGGCCACAATTATGAAAATTATAAGGTATAACATACATTCCCAGTGTTTAGTCCATATGTATTTGGCAACTGATTAATATTCTATTATCTATCTATCTATCTCCACGAGTTTAAAGTTCTATACCTAATTCAGTTTCCATCCTAACTTGCATTACTAACTTAGAAACATCTTCTTAGACCTAGAACATCCTTTTAATTCCTAAACAACTTAAAATTTAACTGTGAGACTATAACTATCTAGTCTTCAACCACCTCAGAGACCTGAGAAGGATAAATATATCTGAATAAACAGGAAGTGTGGAGCCAGCAGCTTCCAAAACTAAGAAATGACAGACAACTGGCTGCCTGGACAGTCCCCAATGTCTCTCAATACATTGGAGCATCTATCTTCAACCTTTTGGCCCAGTATCTCTGACAGACATTATTTGTAAAGCAGGCGTTATGAAGGACTTGCCTACCCTGTCTTGGCAGAGCTAGGCTGTCAACTTACCTGCTTCCAGGTTTTGTCCTTTTTGGACAGCGTTCTGTCTACAATTGAAGCAAGAGATTTTTTTCCCAGTGACAAGCTTGCCACTAATGCAGCCATCTCCAAATGGAGGTTCTTTGATCCTTATCATCTACTTGGAGTAGGATGGGGAGTAAAGTTTAGCAATTGCTGTTAATCCATGGTTTGTTGAGTCATGTTTTAGTATCTAGTCTCCAAAGTTCTATTAATCCTTCCCACCCAAAAGCTTAATATTTAGCACCCCAGTTTAAAGTACAAATTCTGGTCTTAACATTTCCTTTTTGTGAAATGAAACTTTTTAAGATTCTGTATTTTCCCATTAATAACATAAACTTCTCAAGAAAATTGTTGTCTTGAAAACTTTAAAAGAATAAGTTCCCTGGAATCAAGTTAAGTTTGTTTACCACTGACTGTTTACTTTAGTGGCTGTCAAACATTTATGTCCCAGAGTTTTTTACACATCTTTGTTTCTGCTGGTTAACTTTTATTTTGTGTTCTTCTTTTTTTACATTTAGAGAAACCTATATAGAACAAGAACAAGGAGAAAATGCTAATGACAGAAATGATAGAGCCATCCGAGTAGCAGCAAAATGGTACAATGAACATTTGAAGAACATGTCAGCAGAAAATCAGCTACAAGTTATCCTTATAACAAATGACAAGAAAAACAAAGAAAAAGCTGTAGAAGAAGGAATACCAGCCTTCACATGTAGGTCTGAATGTAGATGATTTTGTGCATGTTTGCACCCATATATAAAAATTAAAAGATCAGGCCAAATGTTCACATGACTTATAATTTCATTGTCCTCTATAATTTCATGTGATCTTTTTACATTTAAAACAAATGCTTTTCAGTTTTTAATGTGTGAATCCTTTGCTTGTATGTTGTGGAAGTCAGAAGAGACCATAAAAACCCTGACCTGGTACTAGCAGAGGCTGTGAGCCAATTTGGGGTGCTGGAAACTGAGACCACATCCTGTGCAAAGGCAGCGTCTTTAACTGCTGAGCCCCCTGTCTCTTTCATTTTAAGTTTCTCAGTCAATGATCTAATAAGTAAGCAAGTTGTAGAGAGTGGCTCTTAGTTTTTTCCTCATTATTTGCAGTTGACTCAGTAAAAATTTATGTGTGGTGGACCCATTGCTTCCTTTTAGTTGTGATCACATCAACAGAATGGTTTTTGTTTCATTTATAAAAGATGGCAGATGTACTGTCAAAACAAGATCATCCATGTTCTCTCACGCTTAGATAAAATTAGACATGTAAATTTTGAAAAGTTAACTTATTTTTCAGGTGAAGAATATGTAAAGAGCTTGACTGCTAACCCTGAACTTACAGATCGTCTTGCTTGTTTGTCTGAAGAAGCGGTATGTTTCAGTATGTTTTGAAAAGATGAAAATATAAAAATAACCATTTTGGGATATTAGGTTTAAAGTTACCAGATTTAAAAATTAGAACAAGCCAATAAGCTAGAATTGGAACAGAGTTAGGTTATAAATAAGGTAATTGTGATTGGCTATTTGAAATGTCATTGTTAAATAAATTGGCTTTCTAAAATAGAGTTTGATATTTAGTACTCCTATTTGTTGAATGGAAATGAAGTAAATCAAGTGATTTATGAATCATTTGTGAGTAATTTAGTAGTTTGATGAATGAAGAGTGACCAGCCACGCATACAACATGAAGCCTAAAAGAGGAGGGAAGGGAGTTAAAAGGAAGACTATAGAATACTACAGGAGGGCCCTTTAATGGAAAGTAGAATTCATTCTGTCGGTCAGTAATTTTTCAAGTGTTTAGTTACAGCCTGTGTAAAGGTCTATTATAAAGAGAGCCAATAGGATTGAACTCTATTAAATGTCAGGCTAAGAGAAATAAACAGTATATAAGAGTGAGCTGGGGAACAGAGGTCTATGATCAGAAAGGCAATTTATTTATAAGATTGTGAGACAGTGTAAAGACATCATACTGTGTCCATGTAAAGATTGGAGGCTGAGAGGGAAGCACAGAGTTATGCTAATAGCCAGTATGAGAAAATCCAGAGGAGAAATTAAACCCTGACTTTTTAGTTTATGTACATACACACATATAGCAATAACTGTACTGTTTATAGAGAGCTGAATGAAATATAATTGGAACATTCATAAAATTCCTGTCTTGTTGCTTGGCACATAGCTGTGGTAAATGGAAATGATGACTAGTGAGTTTTTTTAATTTATAACAACTTTATCACAAGAGCTTACAAACAGAAAGTATGGAGTGATACTAACTACATCCGAAACGGCAGTGGACTTCTGTACAGTTAGAGTAGCCATTCTGAAGCTGTGGAACTTCATGGGTGCTGTTCTTCGTGGTGTGGTTTGGTTTGGTTTGGTTTTTGTGCCAGGGTTTCACGTGTATCCCTGGCTGTCTTGGAACTCACACTGTACACCAGGCTGGTCTTGACCTCTCTGCCTCCTGATGACGGATTAAAGCTGTGTCCCAGCACTGCCCTCATCAAATATAGTTTTAACCACTTACCTACCACTGTCAAAAAAATAAGAAAATGTGACTCAAGTGTTTCTTGCCTGAGGACAAATATAGCTGTTGTTACAGAAGTGGCTATATCTAATAGGATACGATACACATATCCTTCCTGGGGTTTTTTGTTTGTTTGTTTGCTTGCTTGCTTGTTTTTTTGAGACAGGGTTTGTCTGTGTATCCCTGGCTATCCTGGACTCGCTTTGTAGAACAGAGATCTTCCTGCCTCTGCCTCCTGAGTGCTGGGATTAAAAAGGTGTGTGCTACTATGCCTGGCCCTTTCTGTTTCTTTTTTTGTTTTTTTCCTTTTCTGTTTCTTTAACAGTTTTTTTCCATCATGTTTGTCCTTAACTAACTACTTTATTAAACTAAAAGAATATACTAGAGCCTATTAGGTATTAGATAGGCACCACACCTGGCTCTGTCTAATAACTAGTTACTAGTGTCTGTCTAATAGCTAGTTGCTAGTTGCATGAGGCTGCTTAAATGTAATTTAAACTTAATCCATTTTCTTAGCTGTATCATACATATTTCAACAATTTAAGAGAATTTGTGCTTAGTTCAGCTACCATGCTTAGCGTCATTAAAAGGATACCACATTCATTACAGCAAGTTTTAGATAGTAGTGGCCTGGAAAAGTCCTACTTTTCATTTAAATTCCATTGTATGTTTCATAATGTAGATTTTTAACTTGTGTGACACTCAGGAAAACAATACATTAAATAAACAGATGATTTTCTTATTTCATAGAATGAAATAGAAACTGGAAAAATAATATTTTCAGAGCATCTTCCTTTAAGCAAGCTTCAACAAGGCATAAAATCTGGTTCATACCTTCAAGGAACATTCAGAGCTAGCAGGGAAAATTACTTAGAAGCTACAGTGTGGATTCATGGAGACGAAGACGAAAAAGAGGTGAGTATGTAAATGCCTTTTAAAATGGTTTTTAAATTTAATTTTGTGAATGTGCATGTACTGTGCATATGTGTGGAGGTCAGAAAACAGCTTGTGCAGTTGTTTCTTTCCTTTCAAAGAGTGGGTCCCAGTTATGGAGCTAGTGGCACACCTAAGATTTTCTGCTGGAACATTTTGCTGGTCCCTCTGTGAATTCTTTATACACTAAAATACTTTGCGTGCATTAAAATCTTTGTATGAGAATTTAAATTTGCCTCACATTTTATTTTATTTTTTGGGTTTCTCTGTGTAGCTCTGGTGGTCCTGAACTCACTCTGTAGATCAGGCTGGACTTGAACTCACAGAGATCCGTCTGCCTCTGTCTCCCTAGTTTTGGGATAAAGGTGTGTGCCACTGCCACCTGGCTTTTTACTTTCTGTTTTTAGTTCATGTTTATATGTATGTACATGCGAGTGTGGAGGACAGAAGACAGCCTCAGGTGATGGCCGTAGATCTTCTGACCTAGAGCTCACCAGTTAGGTTGGATTGGCTGGCCAGTCAGCTCCAGAGATCCTGCTGTCCTCACCTGCTCAGGGCTGGATGGCAGGCATGGACCACAATGCCTAGGATTTATGTGGTCTCTGGGCTTAAATTCAGATCTGCATGTTTGCAAGCAAGAACTTATGACAGACCATTTCTCCTGCTTACCTTCTCTTTTTAGTTGGTAAGAAAGTAATAAATACGAGTTCAATAAATGACTTTTTTTTTTTTTTTAAAGATTTATTTATTATGTATACAGTGTTCTGTCTACAGGTATATCTGCAGGCCAGAAGAGGGCACCAGATTTCATTATGGATGGTTGTGAGCCACCATGTGGTTGCTGGGAATTGAACTCATGACCTCTGGAAGAGCAGCCAGTGCTCTTAACCGCTGAGCCATCTCTCCAGCCCGACTTTTTTTTTTTTTGACACAGGGTTTCTTTATGTAACAGAGCCCTAGCTGTCCTGGAAAACTCACTCTGTAGAGCAGGCTGGCCTCAAACTCACAGAGATGTGCCTGCCTCTGTCTCCCAAGTGCAGGGATTAAAGGTGTGCTGCATAATAAATGACTTTTTATGATACTAATCTGCTAACGGAACCAGCCTTTGACATCCACAGGATACCTTGAGCATATGTGGCGTTGGCATGCCAGTCACAACTCTGGGACACTGACATTTTTCTCTTGTGTTCTATACCTAAAATCTTAAGTCTTTCAGTTCTCTAGGTAGTGGGATATAAAAGGGGAGAGCACAAGGGATTTGAACCTGGGTCCTCTAGACTTGGCCTTCTTGTAGCTGAACCTTTCCTTAATTATATCCTTAATTGCTTAACAGCAGGTGGTCCTCATCAGCTAAACCTGGTGGCAGAAGTTTTTAGTATTTTTAGTACAAGAGATGCAGCTGTGGCTGTTTTTTTCCTGCGGAAAACAAAAGTGGACTGAGAATCCTCAGTTCCTTGGCTTCTCGAGGCTAGAAATTTGCTAGTTTCTAGAATGTTGATCTATGTACCAGCTCTAGAGCTGGCCGGCTGATGACTGTTTGGGGGCCCGAGAAACATGCTGCTTTCTCTGGGTAAATGCTTCTTGCCAAGCGACAGCAGGCTGTGAAAGTGGCTTCAGCCTGGAAGAAAAATTGTTAACTCTTATTTCTGGGACAGCAGGGCGTGGAACTTACTAACCCTCTGTGAGCCAATGGGAAGAGGAAAGGAAGAAAAGAGTTCTCTTTCGTTCCCAAATACACATTCGTTCAACAAATAAGACAAAGGGGCCTCCATTACACATACATTCATTCAGACATATAGATAAAAATACATAACACATATGCATACATATGGACAATATTCACAGTAAAATAGACACATATTTACATATTTACAAATTATGGATGAAGTAAGTTCCAGCAGGCTTCTTCACCTTTATTGTCTGTCTCATAGCTTAAATCGTTCTAGGACAAGGTCTTCTATGTCAGACGAATTACCTCATTCAAAAATAGATACAAGGGCTGGAGAGCTGCCAAAGGACCCGGGTACAGATCCCAGTACCCACATGGTAGTTCACAACTGTAGTTGTCAGTCATGGTGGCGCACGCCTTTAATCCCAGCACTTGGGAGGCAGAGGTAGGAGGATCTCTCTGGGTTCAAGGTCAATCTGGTCTGCAAAGTGAGTCCAGGACAGCCAGGGCTGTTAAACAGAGAAACATTGTCTCAAAAAATCCAAAAACAAAACAAAACCCCCCAAAACAATTATTACACAATTAGAGTAGAGTAGGATTATTGATTGTAAGTTCTTTCATTAGAACTATGTCTAGAGAGACATTTTTTGGGAGGCAGAGGTAGGAGGATCTCTCTGGGTTCAAGGTCAATCTGGTCTACAAAGTGAGTCCAGGACAGCCAGGGCTGTTAAACAGAGAAACATTGTCTCAAAAAAATCCAAAAACAAAACAAAACCCCCCAAAACAATTATTACACAATTAGAGTAGAGTAGGATTATTGATTGTAAGTTCTTTCATTAGAACTATGTCTAGAGAGACATTTTTTGTTAATTATAAGTTTAAAGCAATGGTTTTTATCTGTAAACTCATGAGTTCAAAGCAGAAATTTTTTCTTTTCCTTATTTCAAATGTACATTATGTGTTCAAAGCAAAAACATTCTAAAAATATTTATTTATGTATATGAGTGCTCTGTTTTCATGTGCAGCAGAAGAGGGAATCATATTCCATTACAGATGGTTGTGAGCCACCATGTAGTTGCTGGGAATTGAACTCAGGACCTATGGAAGAACAACCAGTGCTCTTAACCACTAGGCCATCTCTACAGCTCCCAAAGCAAAAGGGGCTTTTTAGGTTAAGATTTTTACCAAGAAACAGGTGTCGGTCTTGTCTTGTATAGCTGGCCATTTATTATTTGTTTCTGTTGTCATATGACCTGTCTTATTGGGCACACACCTGTACCTCATTCCTGGATGAAACCTGGAGTGAATGTTACCTTGATCATTAATTTGTTTCATCCTTGATTTTCTTTCTGGTGTAATTCGTTCACAGAGCTCCTAGTAGTTTTTGCTAATTTGCAGGAAGGCTAGAAGTTACTTGAATCAATTCAGGAGTCATTGTCAGGAATTATCAAATCATCTTCTTAAGCTTTTACAGAGAATCTGCCCAATGCATAATGCCAGACATATGAGACAAGCTTAGAAAGGCAAGATAGCAGCAATAAGATTGGAGGCAAACAACCACTCATCAGCCTTGCAAAAATGAGTGGACTGCCTTCATAAAACATATTTCCTTCTTCAGATCTTTTCTGTATATTATTGTCTCTGACACTGATCATTTAAAATTTTTCTACTAACTCACTTTTTAAGAGAATCATTGAACTGGAGAGATGACTCAGAGGTTAAGAGTGCCTGCTGCTCTTCCAGAGGTCCTGAGATCAATTCCCAGCACCCACATGGTTGTTCATAACCATCTATAATGAGATCTGATGCTTTCTTCTGGCCTGCAGGCATACGTGCAGACAGAACATAGAATACAAAATTAATAAATAAATAAATCTTTTAAAAAAAAGAGAGCCCATCAAATACTGTAAAATGAATTATTTATGTTGTGTGCATCTACTTTTAA
Source organism: Lophiomys imhausi (assembly GCA_907164525.1). Taxonomy (NCBI): domain Eukaryota; kingdom Metazoa; phylum Chordata; class Mammalia; order Rodentia; family Muridae; genus Lophiomys; species Lophiomys imhausi. Next base: position 4,318,229 of record CAJQZJ010018033.1, read on the forward strand.
TAAATATCATTTGCAAAACAAAAAGCTTCACAAACACATGACAGCAGGTAAGCTACCAGCTTTTAAAATGTTTGCTCTTTGTAAGTTTGTCTAACTTTTGACTGGGAGCATTTCAGTTAGTCTTCAGCCCAATCTATGAAAGTAGTTGTGTTTTCATTTTTACCAATTAATACACTGAAATTTAGATAGTTTGATTTTTCCCAACTGTTTTATTGCCATTGTTTATGGTAGATTCATAAGCAAAACCCATATTTCCTGAACTTTTTTCCCTCATTAAAGCTTAAAAATTAAGATTATGTAATGAAGATTGGTACTTTTATTCTTTATTTTAATTTTTAAAATGACTAATGTGTATATATGATGGATGTGTGAGTTTCGGGGTGAATCTGCCAAAGTATGATAGGGAAATAAAGGACAGCCTTCAGAAGTCAGCTCTCTCCTTCCATGGGCGCTGTGCGACCGAATTCAGGTCAACTAAGTTTGCTTAGCATGCACTTTTACCCAATAAGCCTGACTCATTACTGTTTTAAAATAGGACAAACGTAGAGAAATAGGTATTATATACAATTTTAGACAGAATATAGCCCTCTGTTAGATACATTTTTCATTATTCCTATTAAATCTGTTTCAACACATGCCATTTTTTGGTTTATGCAGATACTTATACAAGGACTTAAACATCTAAACAGAGCTGTTCATGAAGACATTGTGGCCGTGGAACTTCTGCCCAAGAGTCAGTGGGTGGCACCATCTTCTGTGGTCTTGCATGATGAAGGTCAAAATGAAGATGATGTGGAGACAGAGGAGGAGAGAGCACTGATGGTATGAGAGGGGCAAGTTTTGGGTTTTGTCTGCATTGTTGTGCAATTTAACACGCCATTGTGTTCATATTTATTCAATGAAGCCGTAGCTCTGAGCTTTTAAGTTTTATTTATTTGTATGTGTATGGGTGTTTTGCCTGCATGTATGTCTTTGCAGCACACGTGTGCATTGTCTGCAGAAAACAGGAAGGATGTCAGATCCCCTGGAACTGGAATGACTGACAGTTGCAGTTGTGGGCAGCCAGCTCTGTTAACTGCTGAGCCATCGCGCCCATGTTCTGTACTTTTAATCTTATTATAAGTTGTGTGCACAGTTGATTTCTGCTCTTAGTGTGGAAACGTGTTCTTTTAATGGCTTTTTACTTAAGTAGTTTTAAGTATTTAAAATTGTTTGAGTATGAAAATGGAAATCTGTCATTCCATATATGATCTGCATTAATAAAGAAAGCTTAAGTAAATAGAAGTGTAGAATCTGCTGAACTTTTTTTGCAGTGTTAAAATTTTTTTAGAAAATGTGGTTCTGGATCTTTGCATTTGGACATACTTATTATCCTGTTTCTATCAATATATTTATTAGGAGAATTAGTCACTTCTTAGTGTTATTAAGTCTTCTGGAAATGACCTATGTAGCCATTTTAGGGGGATAGCACAAATGTAGCCTGTTGTGCAGGCTTTTCATTAGTTACACTCAATTTCCTGAAGCCTTTTTCTTTTTTTCCCCCAGACAGGGTTTCTCTGTGTAACAGCCCTGGTGTCCTGGAACTCTCCTTGTAGACCAGGCTGGCCTTAAACTCACAGAGATCCACCTGCCTCTGCCTCCTGAGTGCTGGGACTAAAGGTGTGCGCCACTACCGCCTTGTTTTTTTTTTTGGCTTTCCTTTTTTTTTTTTTTTTTTTTTTTTTTTGAGACAGGGTTTCTCTGTGTATCCTTGACTATCCTGGACTCAACTCTGTAGGCCAGGCTGGCCTTGAACTCACAGAGATCTTCCTGCCTCAACCTCCCAAGTGCTGGGATTAAAGGTGTGCACCACCACATCAGGCAATTACAGGCAGCTGTGGGGGTGTGGGGATTTGAACCTATATCCTTTGGAAGAGCAGCCAGTGCTCTTAATCCCTGAGCCATCTCTCCAGCACCTATAGCATTTTTTTTTTTTTTAACAGAATCCAATCCTTTGGGACTTTTAGAGGTGTAATACAGGATTTTTTTTTAGTGATTTATGTTCTTTATTTGACTTTTGAATTAGGCTAAGATAGAATTGTTAAAGATACATTTACTTTGTAATAGATTACATCCAGCATGATATGGTCACCATGATAATTGTATAGTTACTAATTGGTAACTACATATAATTAGTCTAAACTTGTACTAAGTCTTAGTTTCATAATTCTTTTTTTTTTTTTTTTGGTTTTTTTTTTTTTTGGTTTTTCGAGACAGGGTTTCTCTGTGTATCCTTGGCTGTCCTGGACTCACTTTGTAGACCAGGCTGGCCTCGAACTCACAAAGATCCGCCTGCCTCTGCCTCCCAAGTGCTGGGATTAAAGGCGTGCGCCACCACCGCCCAGCGTTTCATAATTCTTTTTTTTTTTTTTTTTAATAATTTATTTTTTATTTCTTCAAGTTACA
>CAJQZJ010018033.1:4320773-4336245 GCA_907164525.1 Lophiomys imhausi
CCCCCTCAGCCCCACCATCCTCTTCCCTTCTTTTTTTTTTTTTTTTTAGTTTAAGGTATTTATTTTTCCCCCCAACAGCTCTCCCTTTCAGTCCAAATAATGGTTCTTTTTCTTATAACTATAAATACAATACAAAACAACAGAAATAAATAGGCCACGATTATAAGTGTTATATGGCTTAGCATACATTCCCAATGTCCAGTCCATATGTATTTGGCACCTGACTTTAACATTCTACTATCTAACCATTTCATAATTCTTAAACTCAGTGTGTTTTTGTCAGTAAATCCCCACTAAATTGGAATTTATTCAGGTCTGTGCTTCTTACCAGTTATGGAGTGCTTTATTATCATAGAACAATATCATTGTTCAGTTGGTATGCTTGTGTCTAGAACTTTGAAGCATAAAGGTTCTGAATTTCATGTCATAATTTGCTACCTGACTGTATTAATGTCCATGTACGTATTCTAATTTGGAAGAATTACTTCATTTTACTTAGGAAAAAAAAACTGAAGATTTTTGTTTTTGTATTTCAGCTTAAGACTGCTATAAGTGAAAAAATGTTAAGGACTACAGGTAGAGTTGTAGGAATAATAAAAAGGAATTGGAGGCCATATTGTGGCATGCTTTCCAAGTCTGACATTAAGGAGGTAGGTAAAGCACTTGTCACCATTATTGAAAAATGATAACCCCTGACTAAAACTCAAAGCTCTCCTTTTGCCTCCTTTTGTACAGTTGGTGTGTACAGAAGTCATCTTTCCTGGGTTAGGGTGTAATTCAGTGGCCAGAGTACTTGTGTAACATGTGCTACATCCTATGATTGATCCCAGGACTGTAATTTTTTTTCTCTAGTCAAGGAGACATCTCTTCACACCTGCTGATAAGAGAATTCCACGAATACGGATAGAAACCAGACAAGCTTCTGTATTAGAAGGACGGAGAATAATTGTCGCTATTGATGGCTGGCCAAGAAACTCTAGATATCCAAATGTAAACTTTATTAATTTTGTCTTTGTGTATTGAATTAAAAATTTGTGACTAATATTGTTGACTTTTAATGAAAATATAATACTTTTATTTACACAAATAATTTCCTTGTTACCTGGTAGCAGCATAGATGAATTTTATCTAATTCCAGTATAAGTCATGTGGCTACTTTTACTTTTATTCGAATTGCCAAACAACCTTTACTGGTAAACTTTATGGAAGAAGCATTTTGGTCAAATAAATTTTAATCAAATTTTGAAGCTATTGATTTGGAAGTACATTTTACATTAAGGTTAACAGGAACTAAACATAATGCATTGTGGAACCAAGCCCTCAAAGGCAGATGAAAGTCTTGTCGTTTTCACCTTTAGTTTACTAAAGAGTTTTGCTGATTTGTTTGCTTTTATGTGTATGGACATTTTGCCCACAATTATCTCTGGACCTCAGTATATGGCTGCTGCCCAGGGAGGCCCGCAGGGGCCGTCAGCCCTGGAACTGCAGTTACAGATGGTTGTGAGCCATCACGTGGGTGCTGGGGATTGAACCTGGGTTGTTGTCCTCTGCAGGAGCAACAGTGTTCTTAACCACTGAACCATCTATCTCCCCAGCCCTAAAGGGTTGTTTTTAATGTGTTGTTAGAGAAAAATTTAGAAATGCTGAGATGATACATAAAATGGTGGAAGACTTAGTATAATAAAATATGAATTAGGTACAAAGTGTGCCTTTCTGATAATACCTTTTGATTTCAGGGACACTTTGTAAAAAATTTAGGTGATGTTGGAGAGAAAGAGACGGAAACAGAGGTTTTGCTGCTAGAGCATGATGTTCCTCACCAGCCTTTTTCCCAGGCTGTTCTTAGCTTCCTGCCCAAGATGCCCTGGAGCATTACTGAGAAGGTGAGGTGAAAATAGTTCACGGTGACTTTATAGGTTATGTTATCTTATCCTCGGGAGCTTTTGTTTCTTTGTTGTTTGTATTGGTGAGTGAACCTTGGGCCTTATGCAGGTTAGTCAAACACGCTATCACTGGAGTAAATCCTCAGCCCTACTTTACATTCTGGTTTTTCTTTTCAGTTGGGTCTCACTACGTTGCCTAGGCTGGCCTGGGTCTTTCTCCTGCCTCAGCTTCCTGAGTATCTAGGATTACATACAAGACTGAGCCACCAGACCAGGATGTAATTCAATTTCCATATGTTTTTAACTGTGTAGAAACCATGGCTCCTTCTTCATATTTACTTACAGTATTATTAGGTGCTTACTGCTCTAAAGCTGGTGGAACCTTGGAGCATGGAGCAGAGGCAGACTAAAGTCTTGTGCAATAGCCAAGTTTATTCAGAGCATCAGACAATTTATACTCTGAGGATTAAGTGTAAGTACATGAGTAAGGTATATAATCACAAGGACATGTATGGATGCACATGGCAAAAACATTTTTCCAAAGAGGCATATAAGTAAATAACAATAGCCAGTTGTGATGAATAATCTGAAGTGAACTCACTCCTATCTGCTGCACCTGGGAGGAGCAAGAAATTTTGTGTTTTGAAGAAAGAGGTCACAAGACTCTTCTTGGAGTTTTCCTCGTCAGCACTCATAATTCTCACACAACTCCTTTCGTGAACCATGTTCCAACAGTTAGGTGTTAGACAAATCATTTGCGTCTTTCACTGAAAGATGATGTCTCCCAGGCTGTTGAACTAGTAGCATGTGTCATTTCTCCATAACAAGAAAGGTAGCTTATTTTATTTATATATTTGGTTGTTTGGTTTTTCGAGACAGGGTTTCTTTGTGTAGCCTGGCTGTCCTGGACTCACTCTGTAGACCAGACTATCCTTAAACTCACAGAGATCCCCCTGCCTCTGCCTCCTGAGTGCTGGAATTAAAGCCGTGAACTGCCATGTGGGTGCTGGGATTTGAACCCGGGTCCTTTGGAAGAGCAGCCAGTGCTCTTAACTACTGAGCCATCTCTCCAGCCCCAGCTAGCTTATTTTTTTTATGGACATATTTATTTCCTAAGAGAGCTGTTACTCTTTTATTACTCAAGGTTTGTTTTTGTTTTTTCTTTTTATCATGTTATTTTCTAGGACATGAAAAATCGAGAAGACCTGAGACATCTGTGTGTTTGCAGTGTAGACCCTCCAGGATGTACTGACATAGATGATGCCCTGCATTGTAGAGAACTCAGTAATGGAAATTTGGAGGTATCTATCTATATTGTCTCAATACTCTTAGCTAAGTGTGATTCAGTTCTAGGGTTCATTGTTTTTGATCTGGAAGAGAACATAAACTATAGCTGCAAAAACTAATAGTTGTATGTCAGTTGAATTAGTAGCTGTGACTGAATCCATTTTCAGTTTAATTATATTTCTTTTCATCTAAATTCTTTTGTAAGTCTCCTATTAATAAGGAAGATTGATGTCTTTTCATTTGAATCTTTTCAAGGTTGGTGTTCATATTGCTGATGTAAGCCATTTTATCAGGCCAGGAAATGCATTGGATCAAGAATCAGCAAGAAGAGGAACAACTGTTTATCTTTGTGAAAAGGTAAATGTTTTAAATTTAAAATCTTTTACTGATTATAGCATTTTGCATCTTGTTTTGATAGGCATGGGGGTCTTGATGTATAGGCCAGGCTGCCCTCAAACTTTTGATTTTCCTGCCTCATCTTCCTGAAGCCTGAGCAGGAACTTTTGGTTTTGTGAGCAATCAGAGTTTGAAGTAAATACATGATCTGTTTAGCTAGAACAAGCGCATGAGTGAAGGTGTCGTAAGTCACAGAGAATATTGCATTTTGTGGCCTGGGGCAGTGTGGGAAAGTAGCTGCCACACAAGCACTAGGGCCTGAGTTCAGTGCCCTTCAGCCAAATGGAAGTGTGCACGTCTGCAACCCTAGCTGTGCTGTGGAGTAACAGGTACGTCCCTGAAGGTCACTCACTGGCATAGTCAGTCAGTGAAGTCCAGGTTCAGTGAGAGGCCCTGCCTCAAGAAATACAAGTTTGACCAAGGAAGATGTCTAATGTCAACCTCTAGCCTCTACACACATGAACACGCACATACGTCACACTCTAACAAAAAACAAAAGTAGTAATTTGCTTTGTTTTGCTATTCAGTGATCCAAGTAACATTTAAATGTAGTTGACATGTGTCTGTAAGTATGACTGGGGGGACACTGCGGAGATGGCTCAGAAGTTGAAAGTACTGGCTGCTTTTCCAGACGACCTGAGATCACTTCCTAGCACCTCATGATGGCACCTCCATTTCCGGGGATCCACTGTCCTTTTCTGACCTCCCTCGGAACCAGGCATGCTCATGGTGCACAGACATGCATGCACATAAAATTAGAAATCCTTTAAAGTACAGTTTTCATAAACTTATATAGATCAAGTGATGATATTGGAAGAGAGAAAAGGTTAATTTTTTAAAATAAATTCATGCTCAGCATATACCATAGATCTCTTTCTCAAAAGATTATTATTTTTCCCTCTCACTTATATTTAAAACACCATGTAGTTTTGGTTTAGCAATGGGAGAAACTCTTAGTTGGTAAGGGCTTGTAAGTTACCAGGTACCAGAAATAGCAGATTTTGAGAGGACAGGTGGGAGGACTGAAAGCTCAGTCCACTGGCGTGAATGCTGCTCTTGCTGCCTTCTGGGACAATTTTGTGTCTTGTCCTTCAGACGTTGTCATGCTCTTAATTCTTTGGTCGGAAGGAGCAGAACGTGCCCCCTCTTCCTGCTCACTTGGTGCTACTGCATGTGGGATCCGAGCTGTCTGAATGTGACTGAAATCTCTTGTCATCTCTTTCAGAGGATTGACATGGTTCCAGAGCTGCTCAGCTCTAACTTATGTTCCTTGAGATCCAATGTTGACAGGTATTTCTGCATTGTTTTTTATGAGTGTCTTGTTGACTGTATTAATTGGTTCCCATAAACAAATACCATCTTTTTTCCTGAAGGTTGGCATTTTCCTGTATTTGGGAAATGAGTCATAATGCCGAAATCTTAAAAACAAGATTTACCAAAAGTGTCATTAATTCAAAGGTTAGTGTTATGATTCATTTCTGACATTTATGACAAATTCTTGGTACTTTGAACAGTTTTTTAGATACTTTTTAAAAAGTTAGGTTTTATAAATTAAATTTGTTCCAGTGTTATAGCAGTCCCTAGTTTGTTTCAGAATTTAAAATCTGCTTAATTATTGATGTTATCTGGCAATTACTTTATGTAATAATTGTCCTGTATTTAGGAACTTAGAGCCTGTATATACCTCAACAAAAGGGCTTTGTGCCATAACTCTGTAATCCTAGTAACTGAGGTTATTCCTAGTTTAAAATATTAGCATTTGAAAAGTTAGTGTGTGCACCATGGATTCCATACATTATAGTTAGATTCCAGTAGAACTAATCTGGAATTATATTCCAACAGAATGGAGCCAGATTTTTCTTATTTTTGTATCTCTCTTCATATTCTCTTAACAGTCCTCCTCATTTTGTGTTCCAAGTTTTGCCTCTTGTCCTCCAAGGTCTCTTTTTCTTGTAATAATGTTTTCAGAAGGTTAGTTTTATTCTTCTGACTTAGTATCACTCTATTCTGATGACTAGTAGAAAGCTCTGTTAACCAGCAGATAGTGATGTGGGAATTATTTTGGGCTTTAGAGATTCATGTTTTTAGAGTGCATTGAGGCAATATTCCTCTGAGACATTGTTGAGCCTTTTTTTTTTTTTGACTTTTTCCTCTGTGTGTAGCTGAACTCAGAGATCTGCTTGCCTTTGCCCTTTGAGTGGTAGGATTAAAGGCATGTGCCACCACCACCCAGCTGACATAGTTACAGGAATTAAAATTAAAAATTATGAGCATATAAAACATTTTTCTAGAAAGGGAGTTCTTAGCGCTTGGTAGATAAAGGTATTCCTAGGAACTTGACTTAACCTATATTATGTTACTCCCTTATGAGGTTTGTGAATTTTAATTATAAAGCCACTTTTCTTTTAATATTTAAAAAAATAACAGGTTTTGTTTTGTTTTGGATTTTTGAGACAGTTTCTCTATGTAACAACTCTGGCTGTCCTAGACTTGCTTTGTAAACCAGGCTGGCCTCAAACACAGAGATCTGCCTGCGTCTGCCTCCCAAGTGCTGGGATTAAAGGGCTTTGTGCCATAACTCAGTAACCCTAGTAACTGAGGTTATTCCTAGTTTAAAATGCACTACCATTCCCGGCTGAAAAAATAATAGTTTTCTATCTGGACAATAGCAGAAGCACCTGTTTCCATACTTGGATTATACTAGAGATTGCTTTAAAATTTTCTGATCATTTTCACCCCACTTTGGGTTTTGTTTTGTTGGTTAGTTAGTGTCCTGTAAAATACTTCTAGACTTATTTGCCAGAGATTAGGGGTTTAATGACCCCTTGCAAAGGATATCAGAGAGTAGCCATAACTTCCTTTGTGTTTTATTCTAGTATTACCTAAAATATATATAGTTGTAATAAGAAAGTATCAAGAAAACTGCCATTTTCCTTTATTTTAATGGAAATTTGCTTATATTATATAATGAATGCCCAAGTTAAGCAAACTAGAAGATGTGAAGTTTAGAATTGCTGTAGATTTCTCTTGCTACTTATTTTAGGCTTCCTGAAAATGTGGATATATCTCACATAGTAGAATATGAGATAAAATAATACAGTTTAGAGGTGGGGAAATGGCTGCGTGTATACAATGCTTGCTGTGCAAGCCTGAAGACCCAGGTTAGGATTCCCAGAACTCACACAAAGCTGGACATTGTAGTGCACATGGTGTAAGCCCAGTATATTCCTATGTGGACTTAGGAGGCAGAGATACAAGAATTACCACCGAAATCTCGTGGACCAGATATCCAGGTTTATCTAGGAGTGAACAAGAGAGACCCTGTCTTAATTGAGGAAGAGGGAGAACCAGTAACTCTGACCACCATATGTGCATGTAGCATGTGTGGGCCAGTATTGACACACAAATATACAGACATATACGAAGTATGGCTCACATAGTAAATAACGTTCTTATCAGCTATGAGATTGATACTAACCTAAGGTTTCTTTTTAGGCTTCTCTTACGTATGCTGAAGCACAGATGCGAATTGATTCAACAGCCATGAATGATGATATTACAACTAGTCTCCGTCAGCTAAATAAACTAGCTAAGATTCTTAAAAAAGGAAGGATTGAGAAGGGGTATGTTCTAAAAATTCTATTAAGACATGCCTTAACTGATCAGTTGTGATACTGAAATAACATTTGGCTTCTTTAGAGTATTTTGTTAGAACAGTGATTAATTAACAGGTAGACTATATGTAATAGATTTTATCCTGGCATTTGCCTAACTGGCATTATGCCTAAAAGGCATAAGAGAAGGTGCATCAGCTCAAGCTTGTTAGAAAGAAAGCAATTAAAAGTAGCTTCAGTCTTGAAAGGCTACTATAAGTGGAAACCAAGTACAAGAGCATTTCAGACATTGGTCCCTGAGTTCTCACTACATCCTGAGAGTGCCACAGACAGTTTTGAAAAATGTTTTCGCTGGTGATGCAAGCACTGGCTCTGGAGTACTTCTATAATTCCGGAATATATAATCGAGTAAGCATCCTTACAGGATAATGCTCGGCAATCATGTGGCCAGTGACTACCATATTTGAATAATTAAATATGAAATTTAAAACACTTTACAGATTAGGTATTTGCATGAAAACAGAGTTACCAAACTATAGTAAAGCTGCCTGCCACTCAAGCTTGTCAGTTAAGTATAAGGGTAACATTTTTTAACTTCTCTATGATTGTCCAACCTTATTTAAGTATTTTCAGGCCATGGATGGTGGCGCATGCCTTTAATCCCTGCACTCAGGCGGCAGAGGAAAGTGGATCTCTGATTTCTATTTTAGGCCAGCATGGATGTCTACCTAAGGCTAAAAGTAAGACCCTGTCTCAAAAAACTGAAAGCAGAGCCAGGCGTGGTGGCGCACGCCTTTAATCCCAGCACTTGGGAGGCAGAGGCAGGTGGATCATTGTGAGTTCGAGGCCAGCCTGGTCTACAAAGTGAGTCCAGGACAGCCATAGCTGTTACACAGAGAAACCCTGTCTCGAAAAACCAAAAAAAAAAAAAAAAAAAAAAAAAACTGAAAGCAAACAAACCAACCAAAAAGCAGATTTCAGGCTGATTTAGAACTTGATGAAAGTAGCCCCACATATGAGAAACCCTTAGATTTCTGCATGTGACCTTTGGGAGCTCTGGGAGGGAGAACTAGTCAACTCCTTAAGAACCACACTTAACCCTTAGCACAGTGTATTCTCAGAGCTGCAGCAGTCTACTCTGAATAGCCCTCAGTCCTTAGGATGAGGAGCTAGTAATGTTATCAGTCTCCACTTGGTTGTCTGTGCTCTCCACTTGGTTGTCTGTGCATCTGATTCGCCTGTGTAAGAGCCGGTCTGGTCTTCTCCATCACTGCCCATCACAATACATTGTTTTCCATGGAAAATGTAATACTGACAGTTTGCCTGTACTTGTAGCTGCTAAAAATAAAAAAGTACTTGCTAATTTATATAGCTTAATAAAAACGTTATATGAAACTTGGATGGTCATAAAGCCTTTTTATGAAAAACTCTTGTGTACTTATACACTCATTTTCTGTTTTAAAGGAATTACTTGTAGAATATTTTCTTTGTCCTTGGCTTATCCTACTAATCTGTCTTCTTTTTACCCAGGGCTTTGACACTGTCTTCTCCAGAAGTCCGATTCCACATGGACAGTGAAACTCATGACCCGATAGATCTGCAGACCAAAGAGCTGAGGTGTTTGGTTTTTACAGATTGATATTAAACATTAATCTTAAATGTAGTGTCTAGTAGAGATACGGATCACCACAGCACTTATGCCCAAGACAGTCGTTACAATTAGGACATCTATGAAATTTCTTAGCTTATGAAGTATTTGAAAAAGTAAAGGTGATCTTACTTTCTTGCTTTTCTCATATAAAATTGAGATAAGATAGTAGAAAGACTTCAAATTAGCCTTGATTTACTTTAATGTGTGTTAGAACTTGAGTTATAGTAGTTACAGAAAAAAAAAGATTGCACTGATTAATTTCTTTAGTACTTGATACAGAATGCAGAGGTATGAAGGGACCACATGCTTTGCATCTGGAGAGGGTGCTTCAGTTGTTATTTTTGAGAGTACCCAAGTTTGGCTCCCAGCACACACACCCTGCAACAAATACATAATTATAAAATCTTTTTTTTAACAGTAGTTTTTGAAGCTAAATTCTTCACTTTTGATCTTACTTCTACTGTTTATATAACTTAAGTTGTGACTACTCATTGGATTTTCTTATATGAAGGGGTTCCTAATACTTTAAAAGTTAATAAAACTTAGAAATATTGTCAAATAATTTAATAATTGAAACATGATTGAAAATTAATCTTGTGTTCAGTGATTATTGAGAAAGAAAATAGGTACAGCATGCAAATCACTTATTAAACTAGCTTAGAACTTGAAGAACTGGAGAATGAAAATCGTGTCAGATTGTTTTAAGAACTGAGAAGTCACACTGAATTCAGGTTTTGATGTTGCTGATAAAAATTATGAAGAGAATAATTTTGCACATCTGTCACCTAAAAATTAATTGTGTCTGTTGTCTGTGTTAGTGTATGTGTGCATTTACAGTTGAAGTCTTACCAGAGATAAGCACCCAGATTAGCTGTTGAAATATATTAGTAATTTATTGGGATAAATTTGGGGAGTTAAGATAATATGTGTGACCTAGCTTTGAATTCTCTTTGAGTTTATTTTCATTGTTATATTTTTTTAAGAGGAGATAAAAATGTTGTTTTGTATATATGTGAATAAAGTTAGTAAAGCTTCTACTTCTTTCCCCGAGTACAATTAGAAAAAGATTCTAGGATACTAGACTCACCCAGGAGAGTAACACAGCTCATGGACTGTTAGTACAGAAGCTGAGACATTAAAGAACCATAAGATATTAAAAATACACATGTGCTACATGTGAATGTTTTTGCATAGGAAATGGTTTCATTATCACTAGAAAAGTTAGCTTGTGAATAAATGCGATGATGGCTGCTTAGCTTCTCTTTTCTTATTTAATGCTTTTCTGACTGACAGAGAAACAAATTCCATGGTGGAAGAATTTATGTTACTTGCAAATATTTCTGTTGCAAAAAAAATTCATGAAGAATTTTCTGAACATGCTCTGCTTCGAAAACATCCAGCTCCACCTCCCTCCAATTATGAAATTCTTGTTAAGGCAGCTAAGTCCAAGGTAAAGTCTTTAACAACTGAAAAGTAACGTGTATTTGTATTGTAATCTATCTGTTACAATGAAAAAATTAATACTCTTGTTTTCATGAAATTTCACTTGCTGTAAAATAGAGCATTATTTCTTTTTTATATTAAAAAAATGTAATTAGGGGTATGGACATCCCTTCCTACATACACAATGACACCAGCTACATCTTAAAATCCTTTGTCCAAAAGGGGTACCCAGTCCTAAACCCAAATGATTTAAACCAAGTTATTTACAGTATCCTAGACATAATATGCTTTAATCTCTTTTTTATACTTGGTACCCTGTCTAGTTTCTTGTGAGGGTGACATAAGCTAGAGTCTTCTGAGAGGAAGGAAGCTCAGTTGAGAAAATGCCTCCATAAGACTGGCCTGTTGGCAAGCCATGGGGCATTTTCTTGATTAATGATTTGTCTCAGCCCATTGTGAGTGGTGCTACCCTAGGAAGGTATAAGAAAACAGGCTGAGCAAGCCATGGTTAGTAGCCAGTAAGCAGTGCTCTTCCATGGCTTCTGCTTACATTCCTGCTTCCAGGTTCCTGTGTTGAGCTCCTCACTTGGCTTCCCTGGATGATAGATTGTGATACGGAGCTGTGACCTGAAATAAACCCTTTCCTCCCCAGGTTGTTTTTGGTCTTGCTATTTTTATCACAGTTATAGAAACTAGTGGGTTTTAGAAATGCATTGCTTTTGGAGATTTACAAGTAATTTGTTTTCTCTGTCAAATCAGTTAAGCTGCCTATATCATGCCCATACAAATGAAGACTATTTATGACATGCATGTAGAGGGGAACGTTGTTTTCAGTCCTTTCAACTCTTTGTCTGACTACGAGGCATCCTCTTCCCTCTCTCTCTCCTTTCATATTTAGGCGTGGCTCTAGCTTACTTTGGTTTTCCTTAGATCTTGTATAGGCCCCTATTCACATTTTCCCATTTCCTATAGCATGTAAGGAATAGCATTGGCTGTCTTGACATTCATTCCTTGAATAGTATGATATGTGAAACCAAACTTTTAAATTACTATTCAACACTCATTTATTACTAAATTCACTTATAACAAACACCAACAATTTCTTAACTATTAATCCTATAAATTCCTACAACCCCTTTAACCTATCCACTAAACCTATTGATAATTATGACAACTACTTTCATAACCTTTTAGAATGATACAGTCTCTGGGGCAGGTCCTCAGTCATCAGGAACACAGTCTTTGTCGTAGATTCTTTAATGCACTTAGCAGTCCTTCTTCTGGATCTCTCAGATGCAGGTTCGTCAGGGTAAGTTGGTTATTGCAGTCTCACCTTAAATAAGGCTTCATGCTTTCTTCTCTGTGGGAGACCCCAGCCATCTGCAGACCAACTTCTTTTGAATCAGGAACTCAGCTGCTCTGCCTCAGTCCTTAAAGCCAGGCACAGTTTCCCCTAGGCCACTCATCGGACAGATCAAACCCCTCCAGGCAAAAGCTGAGCCACAGGGTCCAGTCCTTGGCCTTTTGGTATCTTGTTCAGGCTTTCTTTGCTCACCGGCTTCTTTCTGCTTCAGGGAGAGAGCTGGCCATCAATGGCCAGCCCTTTTTTTCAGCAGGACTCTTGGAGCTCTCTAGCATCAGGGGCCTCTTCTTCTTCTGGGCTCCATGCACTGTCCTTAAATAGGAGGAACTCTGTTTCAGCTTAATTTGGGCTCCGCCCACTTAGCAGCTGAAAACAATGTCAGGCCAGATACTTTGTTTCTTCAAGTCTATTGAGTCTTTCCTGTTTTTCCTGACTTCAACCTTGTTTTTTAGTCTATTAAGTCTTTCCTGTTTTTGCTGACTTCATGCTGATAATGCTCTGCATGCCCCGAATTAAGAGACAGTATCAGAAACTCCTATATATTTTCTAAATCTAATTTATCTAACCCCTACAATATGAGTTTCTGGTTTTATAGTTAGTCACCTAGCCCATCTCTATCCAGCTGAGAAACTGCCTCAGCTTCTCAACTCCAAGGGTTACTGTATATTGGGGGATTTTTTGTGGTTGTCTCATTTCTTACCAAGTCATGGGTAAAGGAAGAATAATTCAGTGTTTTGTCTTGGTAAGGTAGAATACAGCAGCTGAGTTTGCTGCATCAGAACATTGTTGTTAATTGCCCAGCTTAGTACTTGCTGTAACTTCTACATTCAGTTGAAGTAAGGTGTCTGCAGAGAAACCATACATACTGAAAAGTGTCTGTTTCTATCTTCTTCACCCACTCAGAGATTAACAAGCATAAACTAGACTATGAAAAAAAAAAGGCATGTCCTTTTTTTCCTCGGAATTTTTCCAAAGTCTTAATAATTCAGGACTTTCAAATGCATTCAGGTTTTTTCTAAATGGTGTACAAAACAACCATTATTTCTTTTAAAGTTATTTTTAGTGCCCCTAGTTAACAGATAAGATATATGAACTCATACTATATGTACAAAAACACAATATCTACTTGATCTATTTTAAACATAAGATATTAAATCTTACTGGGCATGCCAGTGCATGCCTTTAATACCAGTGCTTAGGAGACAGAGGCAGGCTAATCTCTGGGTTCCAGGCCATCTAGGGCTACACAGTGTGCACCTGTCTCAAAGAGAGACAGGGAGGAAGGGGAGAAGGGGAAAGAGAGGGAGGAGGGAGGACACTACTGATTTTGAAATGTTTCATTTGGTGCTTCTTTCCCATTTGTTGACAGAATTTGGAAATTAAGACTGATACAGGCAAGTCTTTGGCTGACTCTTTGGACCAGGCTGACTCTCCTAATTTCCCATACCTGAACACTCTATTAAGGATATTAGCCACTCGCTGTATGATGCAAGCTGTGTACTTCTGCTCCGGAATGCACAATGACTTTCATCACTATGGCTTAGCCTCCCCAATATACACACATTTCACTTCTCCCATCCGAAGGTATTGTTCTTTCCATATCAAGTAAAGCAGATAGCAAATAGTTCCTTTTTAATTTAGAAAATTGAAAGCTAATTTGCCATGGTTCTCATTTCACCTTCCTTCTACACATAGATATGCAGACATAATTGTTCATCGGCTGTTGGCTGTGGCTATCGGGGCTGATTGTACTTACCCGGAGTTGACAGACAAACACAAGCTTTCGGACATATGTAAAAATCTCAACTTCCGGCATAAAATGGCTCAGTATGCTCAGCGTGCGTCAGTAGCTTTTCATACCCAGGTATTGGCTTTTGTCTGTAGTGCTAGGAGTGGGAAATTTTGTTCATTTGGTATTGAATTTTAAAATTATTCTGTAAATTTCAAAGTAAGACTTCTAACAAGATTTTGTTATTTTACAGTTGTTTTTCAAAAGCAAAGGAATAGTGAGTGAAGAAGCCTATATTCTCTTTGTAAGAAAAAACGCAATTGTGGTGTTAATTCCAAAGTATGGCTTAGAAGGTACAGTTTTTTTTGAAGAAAAAGATAAACCAAAGCCACGGCTCACTTACGATGATGAGGTAAGGTATTGCTGATTGTTGTTATCTTGGGAAGGAAGGCAAGTTTTCTTTGACAGTTGGCAAACTATAAGCATACATTAAAACTTCTCTGTATTTACATCCTAAATCTCAAAATACATGCCAGAAAATCCACATTTCACCAACTAAACTTTGGTATCATTCACATAATGTCATTCCTTCATTGAAATGCCATTCTTTTATATGGCATGCAAAAGTAAGCAGATAAAGGAATAAGTGACTGTCACTCAAGGGAGGGATTATTATTGTTATTTTTCAGTTTACTTGTATCTTTTATCTCACACATCCTCTATTTCACTAACTTATTAGACTTACATTTCTTTTTTTTTTTTTTGGCTTTTTGACATAGGGTTTCTCTGTGTAGTCCTGGCTATCCTGGAACTCACTCTGTAAACCAGGTTGGCCTTGAACTCACAGAGATATGCCTGCCTCTCAGTTACATTTTGTAAGAGAATATTTAGTACGTACGCTGTGTTCCTTTACTACAAATGGCTAATTCACTAAGATGAATGAATGTATATTGGCACTACCTTACTAACAGATGAAGTGTGCACATAGATAGACTATATTTGGTTAATGTGGTTTTCTTTCTTTGTATTGAATACCCAGAAACATGGTTTTCTTTCTTTCTTTCTTTGTATTGGATACCTAGAAATATTGTGCGGTTTTATATTCTTTGAAAACTTCATTCATGAATACAATATATCTTGATCATATCTACATATACCTCTCTTCTCCCCTCTAACTCTCTCCAGAACCTATCTCATCTCCCTCCCAATTTCATGTCCTTTTTAACTGGGGAGTAGTTAAAATTTAAGCATTTAAATTACTATAGAAGATAAACTAGAAGTAGAATTTAGATTCTGGTTTGAGAAATAATATTGATAAAATGTTTTTTTCTTTCAAGATACCTTCACTCAGAATAGAAGATACAGTGTTCCATGTGTTTGATAAAGTTAAAGTGAAAATCACATTAGATTCATCAAATCTTCAACATCAGAAAATCCGCATGGCCCTTGTAGAACCACAGGTGAGACCAAATTTAATTCAATGATGTGGAAAAATTAATATATATTTTATGAGATTGATCTAGTTGTTAAGTAATGTTAAGATCTTCGGTATGTAATAAAATATTTTTATTTACATACACTTATATTTATTAATACTTAACACATATAAAATACCTAAATCCTATAACCTAAAACTTATAGTCTAAAGCCTATAATCTATCTAAGAACACCCTAATACCTATCTACAAACACTTAACTATGGCTATTTTAACTTTCTTAAAAGGATATTAATATTCTTAGGGTAGGTCCATATGGGATGACTTGGTTTACAGCAGTCCCATCAGGTAGTATCTTTTAAGCATAAAGTCCTTGGGCCTTACTTTGCCAGTTCGCAAGGCCAATTAATTTCAACCACCAAATTGCGGCCGGTTTATAAAGTCAGTCGCTTTCCAGCCTGAAGCTACTCTGAGCGGCTTTGGAACTATGCCCGCTTTGTTCATTTTTTTGGTGCTCTGGAGCCCCAAAACAGACACGTTCAAGGAACTCTTTCAGCAGGTTTATGCCATGCTTTTGCCTGGGGCTGTTGCAGCCTAAATTCTGATAATGGCATACCATGCTATGCACTTCTTCAGTGTGATTGGCGTACCATGCTGTGCACTTCTTCAG
>CAJQZJ010018033.1:4336255-4354893 GCA_907164525.1 Lophiomys imhausi
GGCGTACCATGCTGTGCACTTCTTCAGTGTGATTGGCGTACCATGCTATGCACTTCTTTAGTGTGATTGGCGTACCATGCTGTGCACTTCTTCAGTGTGATTTCTCGGTTGGTGAGGGCAGAAGGAAGAGAGACCGTGTGGAGTTCTCTGGTTTATATGTCGCATTATCTTTCGGTCCTTGGCGGATGGTCCACAAAGTCGTGATTTCCAGCAGTCCCATCTGTGTGGCTTGCTCAGTTTCTTAGCCACACCCCTTTAGTAGGGCACTTCACCAAACTGTGGGCTCAACTGTGCTCTGCTCATCTTTGCCCAAGTTCAAGGGACACCACGCTCTCTCCTTTATGTGCTGCCAGATGTGAATCTGAACTGCCTACTAATTTACTATATAGGCTTAACTATAGTTTTCTTGATTAGCCCTTTAGTTTTATAACATACACATTAAGTGTAGGTGCTTCAGCTAAGATGCTATTTTTGTTTGTTTGTTTTGTTTTGAGGCAGGGTTTCTCTTTGTGTAGTCCTGGCTGTCCTGGAACTCAGATCCATCTGCCCCTGTCTCTCGAGTGGTGGGATTAAAGGTGTGTACAACCATGCTCAGTAAGATTGTGGTTTTTAACCTTTTGGCTTTTGATGTTTGCTGTCTGTTGCAACATAAATCCAGGATAAATTAGACATGAGGAAAATCTGTTACATACAGACATACTGCCCAAATTAAATTTTCTCAGTGTTCTTGCTATGTAGACAAGACTAGCCTCGAATTTTCAATGATCTTCCTGCCATTCTCCTTAAGTGCTGAGATTGCAGGTCTGCACCTCCATGGCCTGTGAAAAGCTTCTCACTGAGACATTGGTGTACTTCTGAACCATGGTTACTTTGTGTGTGTGATTGGGTGTGTTGAAGCCTCTTACTCCATCTGCTCCACTGGAAGATGTTTAAATTTGAAAGTGCTAGTGGGAAATGGGGAAGGTGAGGTAAAATTTATTTATCTGGTGCTTCTAATCACTTTGTTTTTCCTGTGTGCACTGTTTTAGATACCAGGAGTAAATATTCTTCCTGATGTGGATCTTAATGGACCAGGGGAAAAGAAGAGGAAACTTGAGAAGTAGCTACAGTTAACAGAAAGCTTCAGACTGGTTACCTTAGACAACACCAGCACAATTGAAAACATACTTATAAGATCGTGTGTGTGTGGTGGGGGGGATAGCTACTTTTAAATACATATCAACACTCTAAGAAATTTGCATTTTTATTGAGTTGCTGACTGAATCTTATACTTCTGTAACAACAAAAATGATACAGAAAAATTCATTTGAATATCCATCACTTAAATTGTGACAATAGCAACTTCAGGGATCTGTGGTCATCATTTAAATAGCACTCATCTGCTCATTAATTTTATATAAGTACTTTAATATAGAAAAAAAATCTGTGAATTCCTGAGGAAAATAACATTTTAGAAACAAAGAACAAGCTTTTCTAGATCTTGAGTTGTCAGTGTTTGGTTTAATCTTTTTGCCATTTTAATTTGCCTATTTACAACATTGTGTTTATATATCTTGAAAAGCCTCCTGAACTTTACTTAGTGGTCCTCAAATAGTTGTGAATGTTTCAAGGTTATAGGAAAACAAAAACTGGGGTATCTTGACCTGACTGGGAACACTGTGATTTTTGTTGTTAACTGGCGGTAAGTTCAAATATACTCATCCCTAATTTTTGCTAATGTTTCTCCCAAAGAAGGCATTACAGCCCAGAGAAAGAAGATGCAAAACAGATAATGGCTTGTGAATTTTAATTATATCCAGGAGAGGAGGGGTTGTACTAAAGACATATTAAAAGGAACATTTGGTGTACCACATTGACTACTTGCCTTGCAAATCTTAGATTAATGATTACATTAGTATATTTAGGAATATTTTAACATTAAAATTTGCTTAATTGGTTTCCCGTCAAGTAGAGTACTTCTACATAGAAAAATGGGATGACAGATCCCCAGGTAATCTAGATACAGATAGCTACAGGCTTTACAAACACATGGCACTCAGTATTGTTGTTATTTCCAGTTCCCAGTCCCTGTGGAGAACCTTGCTGTGTCTGAAGAAAGACCAATGAATGGTAGAGCAGGAGGCAGCAAACCGTGTTCATGAAGGCCACAGCATTTCCAGACCTTTGGCTGCACTCTAACTGTAGCACAGCTCTGCTGTGATTGTAGTTTATAAGCAGCCAGGCAGTGTGTAAACAAGTATGGTTATCTTGGGGGAAAATCATTTATCTAAGGAAATAAGTTTCAATTTTATGTATAACAGATATTACTTTTGAGCTTTACCTACTAAACTGAAAATTGCTTTTGCTATTGAATTGGGCATGTAGCTCAGTGATATAATTATTACATAGTATGTACAAGACCTTGCATTTGTTCTGACTATTGGAAAACAACTGTTTGCCAGGTGCTAGAAATATGACTTAGCAGTTAAGAGCAAGCACTGGCAACCTGGGTTTGATTCTCAGCATTGACATGATGGCTCCTAGCAATCTATAACTCCAGTTCCAGGGGTCCAGTACCACATCTGGCCTCCAGCATTCAGTAGTACACAGGCACGTATGAATACGGGTGTAGCTTTCAGCGGGGAATTCCGAGCCTGGTCCAGTATCGGGTCTGGGCAGAAAAGTTGTTCCTGGGCAGGAGAAAGGGTTTTTGTCAAAGCCCAAGTGTTATCTCTTTTAGCTAAGCTGCCAGTGCCAGGCTGGGCAGTTTCAAAGCTCTCAGACTCAGCCAAGCAGCTTCGGGACTCCAGCTTGGTTCGGGCATGGGTGGAAGCTGATTCAGGGACAGCCGTTCATGGGCAGCCACTGCAGAAAAGCTGTGGCAACCGGTGTGTGTACAGGTGAAACACCAGAGGCTTGGTGCCTCTCTGCAAGCTTTGGATTCCACTGGGGTGACTGGCGGTGGTGATTGAAACGTTGTTCTGGATAGACAAGCTGTGAAGGCATCGAGGAGGGAGCTGGTGCCCCGGGGTGCTCAGGGATGAGCTCCAGCTACTGGTGGCAGAAGACCTATTCCTTCTTCCCAAGCCCAAAATAAACAGAGAAGTCACAGGCAGTCATAGTGGAGGAGTGCAGAGTTTATTTCGTGAATTGGGCATTATAAACCTTTTGGTAGTGGGAAGAGGTCTTAGACGTGAATATGTTTGATTTGCTGGGCATGGGCCTGTCAGAAGAGAAGAAATGTATTATTACCTAATTAACCCATGTGCAGTGGAGGTGGGGGAAGAACTCCCGCATAGACAAATGTTACTGGCTGAAATGCAAGGAACTGACAGACCTCATTAGCATGAGGAAGCACCCTCAGAAATCGCCAGATGTTTGCTGAATTGGATAAAAGAGTTGGACTACCCTAACACTCCTTTAGAGGATATGGTCTCCTCAGATCAGACAGAAGAGGAAAAAAAGGAGTTCATAGTTTGGCACCAAGCTCAGAGGGGGCTTTCTGGAAATGTCAGACTTCTACCTTGTTAACAGAAATTCCCCATAACAGGCAAGAGTAAAATTTAAAATGTTAAAGTGTTAGTTTAAGTGCAGTAGAGAAAAATGGGTCATTTTGGTAATAGAAAGCCAGTAAGTTTTTTGTCTATTATCTTTGTGTCTGTGTGTTTGTGCAAATGCATGTTCTCACTTATGAGTACTTATTGAAGCCAGAGAGTTAGACGTCTGATGTCTTCCTCAGTTGTTTCTCCATGTTAATATTTTTGAAACATGGTCTTTCACTGAACTTTGGAGCTTGTCATTTGCAGACAGATTGGTTAGAATCAACCAGTTTCCACCTTCCCAGTGCTGGGGTCAGCCACACACTGACTGCCATGATGGTCTCTCTTGTAGGTTCTGGGCATTTAAACTCAGGTTTTCATGCATTCACAGAAGCACTTTACCTATGGAGAGGCATTTCTGCAGCCTCCATATCTGTTATCCTAGTTATCTAGAGTGATAAGAAGTACAGGTTTTAATCTCAATTGAGCAAATTATGATCAAGGCCTTGTCAGCTTTAAAATTTTTTCCCTAGTGCCGGTTATGAAGCTTAGCTGATTACATAGAATACAGTCAGCCTCCCAGTATCCAGGCCGTGCTTCTCCATATTGACAGGATGAAGTACTTGAGGTAAAAAAAGAAAAGGGAAAAAAATGCATCTGTGCTGAATGTTTTTTAGACAGTTTTTATTAGTATTCACCCAAATAACAGTACTATTTTCACTATATTTACATTGTAGTAGATATTATAATTTGGGAGGATTTGAAGTATACATAAAGATGTACATCACATGCAAAGACTATGCTATTTAATGAGGGACATTAGCAGCCATTTTTTTTTTTAATTCATAGATGGTCCTAGAACTAGTTCTTGGAATTAAACTCAAAGAGCCCTTTAGGACTGCTACTCCTGTTTAGCAGATAAAGCCCGAATCACGTATTACAAGATACAAGTTATTTGAGTCTAGGTTACTACTTTAAAAAACTGGGAGGTAAAGCCGGGCGATGGTGGCGCACGCCTTTAATCCCAGCACTTGGGAGGCAGAGGCAGGCGGATCTTTGTGAGTTCGAGGCCAGCCTGGTCTACAAAGCGAGTCCAGGACAGCCAGAGATATTCAGAGAAACCCTGTCTCGAAAAACCAAAAAAAAAAAAAAAAACAAAACTGGGAGGTAGCTAGGGAGGCTCCTTGTAGACTGAGAACCCATGGATAATAGCTGTTTCTAGATAAAGTTACATTAAGTTGGCCAATCAACTTCCAATATTGTGTATTTCACACACTGGTTAGTGTTGGTGGAGCACATGAAGACACAAACACTGTGGGAGTGTGTACGTTAGCAATAAGCATACCAAAGATAGGGTACCATACAGAACAAGGACAAAAATCACATGATAAATAAATCTTTATTTTCTAGAACTAATGATGAATCATTTTGAGTATGTCAGTTTTTAAACGATAAATACAAAAACAGTCTTTGATACTTTCAAATACATTATAGCCATCTTTTTCTGATACAGATAAGATAGTTCTATGACCAACAGGAATTCCACTGTCCCCCAGTGATTCTGAATCTCCCATATTCTGTTCATCTCCCTGGCCAAGCTTGAACTATGCAGGATGCCCTGCCCTAGGAATGGCAGTACATGCTACTGCTGCATCCCATACTTAACCTCACAGATGGCAACACACAGGATGATATCCCAGCATCTTTGTAGCATTTACACGTTTTAGAGTATTAACTAGAGCAAGTATACCAAGAACCAAGTAATTTTCCCCAGAGAAATGACATTTTAGAGAGCCCATTTTACTTCCTTTACCTTCAGTAAGTCTTACAGCTCATGTTGCAAGAACTGCTAAATTCAGGACTATCATTCAAAGTCTTAACAAGTGGTTCATTAACCCTGTAGGAAAGGCATCAGCTCTGTCATAATTTATTGTCAAACAAACCACTCAAAGCAAATATAAAAATATTTATTGATTTAAAAAACAAGCCTGGAATTAAACAACTTGGGGTGTCTGCTCCTGTCATTTCCTTTGTGGACTGGTTTTCACATTGAGGGAGCCTTAACCCAAGTCACAACTATGTTAGATCGCGTGCATAAAGCGTGAGGGGCTACTGAGTGGCAGTCTGTGCTCTTGAGCCTATGGGCTGCTGCACTGAGATGGACTTGCAGTTTTCATCCAACACCTCTGCACTGAGTGCGCCTGCTGTGAAAAAGAAAATACCTTTTCTTCAGTTTAGGACCATTCAAAAGTACAACTATTACAGGAATTGTTTTTTTTTTTTTTTTTATGTGAATGCAGATTTTCTGATATAAAAGGGACAGTAAAGATAAAAGATTTTGTTTGGGGATGGATTTTTTTTTTTTGGTAGTGCTGGGACGGAATCCAGAATATTGGGCATGCTAGTCAAGTGCTCTGCTGAGAGAGATTGTGTTGCACAGTTGATGTTTATACTATATAATAATAAGCTATTCTATCTACAAGAGACTGTCCTGGCTAGTTCCTAAGATGATGGGTTTCAAATGTGAATGAGTAGTTGTGACTATCACATCAAGGTTCACGAAATGTCTACATGAGAAGTAAACTGTATTAGTATAAATAGTTGACATACCCAAAATATGTTTCTTCCCTTAGAACAATGAAAATCTTTAATGGGCTATCGAATTTTAAGAAATCCTCTAGGCAAGCAGAACAGGAGGGGAATACTATCAAAGTGCATGATAAACATCTAACAGTGACATACCGAGACCATTACGTCACATGACTACACATACACAAAATCTCTAAGTGCTTTAAACTTGATGAGAATCAGTTGTATTGTTTTCCTTTTTTATGTTTAGGTTTGAGCTATTAGAAATGTCTCAAAGATAGCAAAGTTTAGAGGCAAAAGTTTCTGCCTTTCTTGCTTCCCTTTATGGCCATAACTTCACATGTTTAGGGTAGAGCTAGTGCTCGCTCTCCTACTTCCATTCTCTCATCATTCACTCTCCATGGGAGAGTCAGAAATTTTGGAGTGTCTGGTTTTAAAAAGCATCTCCATAGTAACAAGACAAGATGGAAGCATAAGCATAAAACTATACAGAATAGTGAGAAGATAGGCTGAAAAAGTCATTTAGTAAATATTATAGTCTATATTCTTATTAATGTGTTTTCCATACCTTTATGGTACAAACTTGATATTTCATTTCCATTTCAAAGGACTGTGTGACATTTTCTTTGCAGTAGCTTTCTGTCCCAGGAATATCAGTGATATTACTTCCACAAGTCTGTGTATTGTAGCCACTGTCCATCTGATAGGAAGGAAAAACACAAAACACCTTAATCATACAACTGCAAAATCAAATTCATTTTTCTAATTTACATGAAATATAAAGAATGTAAAGGCTAAGTAAGCATATAGTATAATTCCCTACACTTGAACAATTGATCATAGTGAGTAACTCCAGTGTGTAACCGTAAAAGCTCTACACAAAACTGCTTTTTCACCTTAACAATTTACAAGATGTATTTCATGGAAGGAACTGTAATTCCTTCAGGATCAGTAGACAAGTCACCAAGTACTTTTCTACTCTTCTGGGATTATGTCGAAAATGAAAATAGAGCAATCAGTTCCCCTTCCGGTTTCTTTCTCTAGCTTATCTCTACAGCTTCTAAATACTGTTTGGAGTATTCAAAACTAATACAGAAATAAAGATGGCCTGCATAATAATGCTCATATCCAGTTGTTTATAGTAGTACATTGTAAGAAAATTTGTTACCTTTTAAAACATACTGGTTTTTCCCACAGGAGAAAAGGGTTTGCACAGTTTTAAGTAGGTACACATTCCCTTCTTATCATGGAAGATAACATTCCAAGACCCTCTAGTCAATGCCTGAAACTACAGGTAATACCAAACCCTATGTCTGTTTTTCCTACCTTCAAATACCTGTGATAAGATTTAGCTTACAAATTAGGCACAGTAAAAGTTCAACAATAAGAATAGAATAAATATAGCTTACTTGGTTTTGTAACGCTATCTAATCCAGTTTGGCTTCAAATTCACAATTTTGCCTGAGGTTCCAGAGTGCTGGGATTACAGGCATGTACCACTACGCCCAATTTATAAAAGTTATGGAATATGGTCTCAAAATATTTTACTGTACAATTTTTCCACTTCCACAAAGAATTCTCTGGCTCCTCTTTGACATATGCAAATGGCCAGAATTACAAATTTAGTGGTTTTTAGTCAATATTGTTTTAAAAAGCTCTTTAAATACAAATAAAGTGTTAGCTAGTGGCCAGTTTAACACCTGGGATAGCTGCTCTTTGAATAGTGGGTGAATAGTATAGACAGTGTGAGAACTTAGTCACGGGGTTGTTTGACAGCCTGGGGAGAGGCAGTTCAAGATATTATCATAATCAAAATGGCATGCATTTTGAGGCAAATTCCTTTTTAAACTTAAACAATTTTGGACCACAGGTATCTAAAACCATAGAAAACAAAACTGCAGTTGAGGGGACCTACAATACTGTAAAAGACGTTTACTGAGTGAAAGCGCCCAGTCTTAAATGTGGCACCATAATGTCATTTTTATTTTATAAGTGAGAAAGCTAAGGTTCAGAAAGGTCAACTCATACAGTAATGAGGGGAGATCAGAGGCTCTCAAGTCGAGCTTCATTTCACTTGAGAAGAGTCATTTGCAGCCAGGCGTGGTGGTGCACGCCTTTAATCCCAGAGCACTCAGGAGGCAGAGGCAGGCGGATATCTGTGAGTCCAAAGCCAGCTTGGTTTACAGAGTGAGATCTAAGATAGCCAGGACAAGACAAAACGCATTTGCTTACATAATGCTAAAATAAGCACCATACAAAAGGACCTCCCCACAGAATGAACTAACCTAATCCTTTGCCTTCCCCTCAGATTAGTAGAGGGAAGTCTGTTCATCTTTGCTCCCCTCACAGGCATCTAGAATAGCCTTTAAAGCCATTCTGTTACACATGATCACAAAAATATCCCTAGTTTTCATGTCTGTATACCCATTTGTTGGCTATTAGAAATCACATTTCATTAATGCAAAACCTTGTGAAAAGTGATATAAAAATTAACATTCACCGGGCATGTGGCGCATGCGTTTAAATCCCAGCACTTGGGAGGCAGAGGCAGGTGGATCTGTGTGAGTTCAAGGCTAGCCTGGTCTACAGAGTGAGTCCAGGACAGCCAGGGCTACACAGACAAATCCTGTCTTGAAAAAACAAAACAGACGAAAAACACCCAAGAAATGTAACGTTCATCCCAAGGGAAATCCCTAGCTTTACATTCCATAGATATTTGATCAAAAGTGTAAATATCAGACTGCTCAGCAAGAGTCTGCCAGTTCCTCTTCCTATGCATATTCATCCCTGCTAAATAACTGCCTCATAACTCAGTTTTAACACATAACACCATCAAGAAGAGATTGGCCCGATAGTACAGGAGAGAGCAAGGCACACAGGGAGCCTGCCCTGTTTTATAATAAGAGGATTAACAGCCCCATGTAGATAGTGGCTGACTCATTGCCTTCCTCTAGACCACTACCAACATCGGAGCCAATGGTATGCCAGCTAGACAACACAAACCAGCTTGCCACTCCCTGCTAGTATTAAGGGGGGGCTGTAACCGAACTTTTAAATTATTATTTAACACTTATTTATTTATTACTAAATTCACCTATAACAAACACCAACAATTTCTTAATTATTAATCCTATAAATTCCTACAACCCCTTTAACCTATCCACTAAACCTATTGATAATTATAACAACCACTTTCATAACCTTTTAGAATGATACAGTCTCTGGGGCAGGTCCTCAGTTGTCAGGAACACAGTCTTTGTTGTAGATTCTTTAACACACTTAGCAGTCCTTTTTCTGTATCTCTCAGATGCAGGTTCGTCAGGGTAAGTTGGTTATTGCAGTCTCACCTTAAATAAGGCTTTATGTTTTCTTCTCTGTGGGAGACCCCAGCCGTCTGCAGGCCAACTTACTTCTTTTGAATCAGGAACTCAGCTGCTCTGCCTCAGTCCTTAAAGCCAGGCACCATTTCCTTTAGGCCACTGATCGGACAGATCAAACCCCTCCAGGCAAAAGCTGAGCCACAGGGTCTAGTCCTTGACCTTTTGGTGTCTTGCTCAGGCTTTCTTTGCTCACGGGCTTCTTTCTGCTTTAGGGAGAGAGCTGGCCATCAATGGCCAGCCGTTTTTTCAGCAGGACTCTTGGAGCTCTCTAGCATCAGGGGCCTCTTCTCTTTCTGGGCTCCACGCACTGTCCTTAAATAGGAGGAACTCTGTTTCAGCTTAATTTGGGCTCCGCCCACTTAGCAGCTGAAAACAATGTCAGGCCAGATACTTTGTTTCTTCAAGTCCAAGTCTTTCCTGTTTTCCTGACTTCAACCTTGTTTTTCAGTCTATTAAGTCTTTCCTGTTTTTGTTGACTTCATGCTGATAATGCTCTTCAGGCCCCGAATTAAGAGACAGTATCAGAAACTCCTATATATTTTCTAAATCTAATTTATCTAACCCCTACAGGGGGCAACGGCTGCAACATTCTGAAAGATGAAATGTCAAAAACAAGCATCCAAAACATGCAAACAGTAATTCTCTACTCATGTAATATGAATCCTAGAGATGGCTCAGTGGTTAGAGCGCTTGCTGCTCTTGCAGAGAACCTTTCCCAGCACCGTTCACAGCCATCTGAAAATTCAGAACCACTGTGTCCAGGAAAAGATCCCACTAAGCAAGAAGAGGGAGAAGCATTCATTTGCAGAAGGGTAAGCATTAAAAGTTTCAGCTTTCTTACCACTAATAACTGAAAAGCAGTCAATGAAGTAATACCTTTTAGTTCTTGAGGGTAATCATATCTAAACTCAAAATAGTCATTTAAGAATTAACAGTTAAGAAAAAGCTAAAAAAAAAGATGACCAAAAGGTTATATTACATTTTAAGTTATTTAGAATACTGTGTTTTCAGCATCAGCATGTCCAAACTGACAGCTGGAAAGCATTAGGGTGTAAGTCAGTGAGCTTCTTGGCACACTGAATACTGCAGTACATAAACGTTAACTGTTACTAAGATTAGAAAACATGGACTCTAGTTGTAGAGCTGCTAGAATCAATACTGTTCTGTGGTCTACTTGCTTTATGAACTTAGGGAATATACTTAGTCTCTGAAGTCCAGCTTTCTTGGACAACTGGAAATGTATGATTTCATTAAAAAATGTTTACTTTGTTTTCAAGTATATGAAAAGTTACACATAAAAGGGCTCTAAGTTTTCTTTCTCTCCTAAAACACATTAAGGAAAAACAAAACTATTCAAGTTTTCGAATACAAATATTATGCTAGAAACTGCATTCTCCTTACAGCAGATTCTCAGGAAGACGGGTGATCCCTGAGAGGTTGTCTGAATACGAATCTGCAGAAACAGCAGACTCTGGTATCTTCTCTGCTCATCATTTACTATTGTTAAGTAGGCAGTGGCTAATAGAAATATGAATAATTAATCCTGCTGATTTCACTTGGGAATTTTCTTTTGGGGTAGTCTTTTTTTTTTATTTTAAAGACAGGCTCTCACTGTCTTCACTCTCACAGGTCCCCTTGCTGGCCTGGAACTTGCTGGCCTTTGAACTCACAACAATCTGTCTCTCTCTACCTCCCAAGTGCAAGGCTTAAAGTTGTACACCATCATGGCCAATAGCACTGGTAGTTTTAAAAATATCAAATGCTGCAGTTCTCACATTTAGCTTTCTATCACTCTCACATTGTAAAACCTCATGGTTAGCCTATTACCGTTTTCATTTTGTTAACACCCACCCAGAGTCAAAGACTATATACAATATTAAAAAGCCTCACCTGGATATTACTGCTTTCACATGGCAGAACACTGCTTTCTGCAAGAGGCGACATGCACATATGAGAGTTTTCAATATTGAAAGCTATTCCACTCGCAAAGTCAGTCACGGGTGAGGTCCCATTACCCACTGGCTCCTTTATCCAGGTGCTTTCGTTTACTGTGTCTATAGGATCCACCATATCCACAGTGTCATTTTCCCTCTCACTTTCAACACCCGCCAACAGCACTAGCTCCTTCTCAGAAGCACTAGACTGACTCTGTGTGACAGACATGGCAGTGACAAGTAAAGGCTGGGCACATGCCCAAGTCCCACAGTCCGACGGCTGAAGGAGTGCGGTGGTAGCATTGGTGCCTGGTGGAGAGACGTCAGTGGAGGGAACACCATCTTCTTCATCTTCGCTGTAAGTCTCCAGAGTGAAAGGTATCCGAGTCAGTGAGGACAAATACCGAGGACCGCCTCTGAGTCTCCGAGGAGACCAGTTTTTAATTGGTGAACAGCCATCTATGTACGGACTCCTGATGCTCGGATTAGTGATTCCGGAAGAACATGCTCCAGATGAAGCTTCAGGGGAATGAAATGTAAACTTCCTCTGTTCTGAAGGAGTGGAGGGGAAATCATGTCATAAAAAGCACAAAAAAACAGAAAAGGCATTTTTAAATGGTAGTCACCTATCATGACAGAAAAAAACATGGGTTCCCATAAAGTTGTGTTTACTGAAGTAAAATCTTAGCGTTAAAAATAACAGCAAAGGTCAGTGTGTGCCTCACTAAACTCAAGCTCAAAAATTGTTTCTGTGGCTCTTTGCAAATTTTAATGAAGATGCTTTATTTCTTATGAATTATTTCTTCATAAGTATACCTATTATGAAGTGTGAACTTCATAATAATACCTTCGGCATTATACTGGTTGTTTATATACAAAGAAGAGCCCTAACAACTTGGCTTTTGGAAGCTACAACTTCACCACTGTACTTGGCAAATGTATAAAAATTGTGTTCTTTTTATATAAAATACTTGAAATGATATGCAAAGTCAAAGAAAAACTGGAAAATAGTATAAAACAAATAATAGAGAGCCTAACAATAATCAAAATGGTAAAAAATGCTTTAGGTTAATATTGTTTACAATGAAAAATTCAGTTGATAAACCTTTTATGATTAAGTAAAATTCATCAAAAGCCTTAAAAATATGGGCAGAGGATACATACAGCTCCTCAGTAGTAGAGCTGTTGCATAGTATGTGTGAAACCTGAGTTCAATCCATAGTACAGTAAGGGGGAAAAAAGCCTTCAAATATTTTCCCCTTCTGATGAAATTTTACTTCTTGGAAGTTAACCTGAGGGGTCTCTACTACAGAACCATGAAAAACAAAACAAAAAGGAGACAAACAGAATGATGCATGTATGAAATGGTTCATAACAGTAAATGAGTGACCTGTGAAAACACCTGTAATAAATACTTCTTGAAAAAATAAAGAACCATGTACAGTTAATGTACAAATGTGTGCGTGTGCAGTCACACCCATAGACAGAAAAAGCAAAAGTTCTTAATTCTCCACATTTTTACTGTGTATTGGTTCCCTAAAAATACTAACTTTTCAAAAACTGGCAAATATTTTTTTCAAAGAGTATGTACATTTCTGAACCTATTTATTTTAAAAGCCTTAACCAAGTCTGTTTCTTAGGATTTGAATATCTGATTGTCAAAATCTGTCCCTGTAAGTAAGAAAGCACATAAAAACCAACTTATCTCTAAAATTGCCCTCTCTCCGGTAGAGTGAAGTGTGAAGTGAATACTGCTTATCAAAATAATTAGAAGTTTCCTGAGAATTCTAGATTTTGAGGGTAGATTTTGTACTGAAAGGATTGAATATAGACATTAGACAGCATAGACAAGTATCCTACACTGAAATATATCACCAGTCTTTTTTTTAATATAGCATTTTTATTTGATAATAATACACTGTTTATGAAGTAAAGAGTGGTTCTCTGTGTGAGAGGAACCTGGCATTCTATTATATTTTATATAACATTCTTTGGGGGTTTTGTTTAGTTCTTGATACTATAATTACGTAATTTCCCCCTTCCTATGCCTTCTTACAAACACTCCTATATAACCCCCCCCCCCCCCCGCTTCATTCAAGTTCATGGTTTCTTTTTCTTTGTGTTACATCATGTATGTTTCTAAGTACGTAAATACAACCTGCTCAGTCGGTATGCTATTTTTATATTCTGTTTTCGGGCTCACCACACTAGCATGGCTATGGGTGTCATCCTTGTTCAGGTCATATTTAGGCAGTCATTATGGTTAGACTTCACGGGTTGTAGCTTCTGACATTCCTAGGAGACACAAACTCACAACAGAGCAGACTCCCTGTTCTCTGACCACCCTTCCATTTTTTTGAGGCCGGGTTTTTATCTTAAGTCACTGTTCTATTGCTGTGAAGAAACACCATGACCACAGCTACTCTTATAGAAGAAAACATTTAATTAGGGGCGTGCTTACAGTTTCAGAGGGTTAGTCCATATCATCATGGTAGTATCTATGGTGTGGGAATGGTACCACTACTTCCTGATCAGCAGG
Source organism: Lophiomys imhausi (assembly GCA_907164525.1). Classification (NCBI taxonomy): domain Eukaryota; kingdom Metazoa; phylum Chordata; class Mammalia; order Rodentia; family Muridae; genus Lophiomys; species Lophiomys imhausi. The sequence goes on from CAJQZJ010018033.1 coordinate 4,350,216, forward strand.
CCCAGGGAGAGAGACACTGGGCCTGGCATAGGCTTTTGAACCTCCATCAAGACCACGACTCCTAATCCCTCTGATCCTTTCAAAGAATTCCACTCCCTGGTGACTAAGCACTCAAACATATGAGCCTAGGGGGCCATTCTTACTCAGACCACCACAGCCTTACTAGGTACCTCAGACTAGCCATGAATCTATGTATCCTAAGGGAAGCCTTGAATTTATCCTTCTGTCTCTGCCTCCCAAGTACTGGAATTTATAACATGAGCTATCACATTTGACTTACATTGTTCCTTTCGTTAAAAAAAAAGAAAAAAGTTTCTACAAGCGAATACCAACGTGTGTATTTATGACTGCTAGAAGAGCCTTTGGAACAACATAATGTGGACAATGCACATTTCATTGTGCATATTGCCCTGAGACATACCTGAGAGCGGTGTCTTTCCTCCGTGACGGGCGATGGGTGAGAACGTGGGTGAAGAAATGGCTGATGGGCTGCTTATGCTCCCCAAACTGTATTTTTTTGCACTGTTCTGAATAGGGCTAGAAGAAAGTTGTCCCTGTGATTAAAAAAAAAAAAAGATTAAAAAGTAAAAATCAAATCAGTAATCAGTGAGTACAGTTCGTTTCTCTTTGTCATTACAGTTGGAGTGCACATTCTTTGTCTCTTCCCAGCATTCCTATAAACTAGGAATTCACGAGAACCAACAAACAATAAAAGGCATCTTACAACAAAGACAAGTAAGAATGCTAGAAAGATCTTGAAATAGAATGTTGAAGGATAACAAATTAAACAAATCATCATGTTGCATATTAAGTAGCTGTCTATGCAAATACCTCCAATTTATTTACTCCATTAATGCTAATCTAGTTGTTACACTGCTCCTAGTTTGATAATTCAGTAACCCAGGCTGCAACTCCCTGAGACAACAATTAATTTGCTCTCACTGTCTACCTTTAAATGTAAAGCTGTAATTTGACTGGAATCATACTTACGACCTGAGGAAACACTCAGGAAGTATAATACTCAAGCATGACATTCCTGGATGTGATTTGAGTATCCATATCCACACATATCCAGGGCACACTAACAAGCAATTTATTAGTACAGTTTTTACAGCACATGGCGTCTACACCGGGCTCCTACACTGTAATGGAGAAAAAGCTTTTGGATAAAACACCTCAAGAGATTCCCGCGCGCTGCTAGGAGGACTTCCGGGAGAAGCTGAAGGTAAGGACTCGGAGATGCTTCCATTGACATCTAAGAAAAGCTTTCTTCGGAGGGATGAAGAGCTGAGGTTCCCAGGAGATTGGTCCGCAAAGTCATCTGCTCGAAAATAGTCTCCTGTATTTAACAATAACAAAGAGAAAGCTCTGTAGGAAGTAATTGCACTTGCAGCACCTGATTTTTAAAAGTCATAAAACATGTTTGAACTTTTGTTAGTACATGTATGTGTAATGTTTAAAATGATAGTCTTTATTTTTGGAGCTTCTGTCTCATTATTTATTTGCTATTGTTATTATTTTCAGTCAGGGTCTTACTATGGAACCCAGGCCAGATTTGAACCTGTGGCCATTTTCCTGTCTCAACCGGCTGATGGCTAGGAGCGCGCCACCATGCCTGACTTGTTATTAGTATTACACCGGCACCAGTAAGGTGTTTATCATTGGTTGCCCACAGTAAAGTTCACTATGATAAAAACACTAACTCAGGCCACCTTCAGGAAACAAAAAAATTTAAGGACAGTTTTCTGTTAAAAGACAACACTGCCATTTGCAAAAAGCCATCAAGATGAAAAGCCCTGGTTTAAGCGATGAAAGGCTCAAGTCGCGCAGGATTTACCTAATACAGCTTCCACGTTAAAGTCCACGGGAAGAGACAGCAGAGTCTGGCAGGCAGCTGAAAGTGAGCAAAGAGACGGAGGTGTGCACACACGTAAGTCCGGGACGGCACAGCATTCGATGGCGCATGTGCCTGGCAGCTCCCCAGCACGCTCCAGGAACAGAGCACCACAAGCTGGTGCATTCTAAAACATTCCATGGCACCTTCCTGACCGCAACTGCTAATGGTGGAAGTTAGCCCCTGGCTGTGAGGCTGGTTACTTGGAACTGAACAAGATACTAGCAGACACTAAGAGATTTCTCATATTAACAAATCTTTGGTGTTTTCTTTAAAATGTTCCCAAACCAGAAATCAATTCGCAATTCACACACTTTCCACCAGAAAGCAACACACGATTGCTATTTCTAAAGCACAGTTGAATACAATCTGTTCTAACACATCAGTTTTACAAGTTAGTTCTCTTGGTATACAGCTCATTCACAAAATGTCTTCACTTGAAAGTAACAGTACTATATGAACTATGTTTAAGTCAAATGTAGCTTAATATGCAACATGTTCCTTTTCAGAACCTGTTCATACCCACCATTGCATTTCTCGGGAGGAAGAGTCAGTTTCCGCCCAACAGGAGGGTCACTATTGCTATTAATAAGGCCTGTAAAATATTTTAAGTAGAAAAATCATAATTTTATATTTATTTTATGGTTACATCTTCCAGAGTAAATTCTACACACTGCAGGCTTTCATGTTTTGAGGATAAATACCTATATTTATAGCTTTGGTATGTTTCTGTTGGATTATTAGAAGGATTAGAAGGAAAAAAATAAAAATAAAACATTACCATACCAAGTAAGAAAGTTATCAGGTAATTATTAATTTTTAATGACAATTATATGTGGTTTTGGTATAATGTGATGTTTTGACATGTATGCACATTGTTGAATGAGTAAATAAGGCCAATATATCTCAAGCAGATTTTGTCATTTAATTTTACCAAAATGGGTTTAGATAGACTCAATTAAAATAATGGATTATTTTGACAAAAAAAATCTGAAATGTGATGAATAAAACTATACTCAAGAGTTTTTCAAAAATCAGTAATACATGTTGCACTGCACGGTAGCACACTCCTTTAATCCCAGCACTTGGGAGGCAGAGGCAAGAGGATCTCTGTGAGTTCGAGGACAGCCTGGTCTACATAGAGAGTTCAGGATTGCCAGGACTACAGAGACCTGGTCTAAAAAAATGTTCATGTTTGAAATCTTCTACTTTATAACTTAACAATCACAAGATCTAGTATAGAATGATTGAGTTAACTGACTCTAAATAAGAACAGGTGTAGAAGAATGGGCCCAAGACTGAATGAAGGTTACCTGTTAAATACTGTCAGAATGGGTAAAATAAATACAACTTTGGATTTTGATGCTCCCTTCTGCCAAAAACCCACAATGATTTTAAAATGAAGTCCAAATACCTTAATGGCTTATAAAACCCTCAAAAGTTCTGCTCATTTTTGTAGCACTGCTGCCATCTGTTTTAGTCCTGTTCTTACTGTGGTGAGCAAACAACCGAGTGAAGCAACTTACAAGAGGAAAGATTAATTCTAGTGCACATTGCATCACAGCGGTTCACAGAGAAAAGGAGAGGGAGGGGTGGGCAAGATACTCCCAAGTATTTTCCCCCAGTAACTGACTTCCTCAGGCCCCACCCAACTCCTAAAGTTTCCAGACTCTCCAAAAATAATCACCATGAACAAAGAATTTCAAAGTTGTAAGGATAATTCTCTAGCTTAGTCCTTTCATTTTACAAAGAGAAAACCAAAATCAAAAAAGACTGAATAATCAAGACCATCCTTCTGGCTAATACTACTGGGACATTTACAATCCAGGGTTCCCCTCACCATTCCACAGCACTTCTAGTTTGCAATAGCTGATGATACACAGTAGGATCTGAGATACCTGGTTTTACCACCTCAGTAACCCTGAGTCTGTGCTCAACCCTTCCTGAAATGATGTGTACTCTCCCTCTCCGGTAGCAGAGGACACTGACTGCCCCTACCTGTTAGCTGTAAGGAAGTACTGAAAGCAGTGAGTACTGGCCTTCTAGAGAAAGTGCTTGTCCCACACAAGTATCCACTGCTGCGGTTCCCTAAGGAATGTCTTCCATATGCTAAGAGCACAGTTCCACTACAGACACTGCTCAACACATATGATAGTGAGAGCAAATACACAGTGATCCTGCCTGCTGGGACAGGAACTGTGAAGGATTGCTGACTCACCCTTTTAAGTTCTCTATAAGTTTTTACAGATTAACAGCTGTACTATGCTGCCTAAAGGTCAGTTAATAATCACCCTTCCTCTGTCTTTTAAGAACTAGGCAAATCAACAACCCAAAAGACTTAAGGATTTCATTTAAAATACTAACCTTCAAAAATCACTGACAATCACATTCATGATTCAACTCTATATTTAAAATAATCTACACTTACAAAGCCTCTACAGGCATCATTAGAATTAGTACTCACAATGGTCATGAAGAAAAAAAAATGCCTTTTACAGACAATAGCAAAAACCAACAAAAGAAAACCCAAACATATTTCAATTAAGTTTTGATCTTTACCCAAAAAGGAGTTAATCTCTAGATGTAGTATTAACTCTAGAAACTTAATTCTAAGCAGATTCCTAACCAAAGCCCATAAATGGATACTTCACTATGTTTCCCTATAGCCACTGGCTTTGGAGATACACGTTGCACACGCACACTTACTTAGAGCCCTGGTTTTTGCACGTTGCACACTCACACTTACTTAGAGCCCCTGGTTTTTGCACGTTGCACACGCACACT
>CAJQZJ010018033.1:4354903-4379286 GCA_907164525.1 Lophiomys imhausi
GTTGCACACTCACACTTACTTAGAGCCCCTGGTTTTTGCACGTTGCATACTCACATTTACTGGGATGAAGCTCTGAAGGCTGTTTTCCATCATGATCAGTCCATGGAGAGGGTACAATGACATCTTTAGTAAAAAACTAGGAACATTCAAGTTGTACAATTAAGCTTAAACTCCCCACTAATGGGAAAAAGTATTTTCATTATTTTCAAAAAACCGTCAAGTATGTTATATATTAACTTAGTTATTTGAAAATGTTAATCAGCATAACTGAACAAAGGGAGAAGAAATGTAAAGTACACATAGAGAGAAGTCTTAAGACTTTAAATGAACCATTTAAAATTGAAACATATAAATTAAGTTAAAGTTATTATTCATAGGTAAGTTACTTTTCACGTCTCTGCCAATTTGTTTTGGGTTTGGTGACAAACAGGATTAGGAGGGAAGGAACAAATGGACATAAAGGTAGACATAGAAGTAAATGGTATGCTGTACTTAGACTGCACTGGCTCTCACATTTTCAGGAATTTGGATAACTTCTGTTAAAGCCAATACTAAAATTAAAATTATATAATTCATTATTTTACATTTAGCAGTATCTATGTTCTTGAGATTAATACACCCTGGGTATATACATAATGGAATTTGTCTCATTGGGATGTGAAACTGCAGTTTTCCCATTCAGTGATATATTAGTAGCTGGAAGTTGGCTATAGTTGGATATTTACACTACAGGCAGCAGGAATCACTGCAACTATACTAGGTTTACACAGAGAAAGCCAGTTGGTACACATGTACCTCTGTGTCAGTAGCCATTCTACTCAAATGAATAAAACCCATCTACCTATATATTATCCATCCATCCATCTTCTGTCTATCTATCTACAGCTATATCTTTTGTTCCTAATGCAGTATTTTTCCCTTCCTTTTATTTTCAGGGTAAAACATCTTCTTTTTACTCTATTACAGACAGGACAAAGAGTAAATTTCCTTAAGTAAAGCAGAGATGAGTCTGTAAGAAAAGTATGTGAACTAAAAGAGAATGAGAAAGAGATAGTGCTACAGCCAAGTTCCAGAGGAACTGTGAAGGACCCATTAACTGACGAAGTGCCGCATACGTTTACACAGTACACTCAACATTAACTACAACCCAAATATGGTGACATCTAAAATGATAAGAAGAGCACAGACATGTGAAAGTTTGATAATAATCAGTATTGTAGAGAGGAAGAAAAAACAACAAACAGGCAGCATGAACAGTTCCTAGGAAGGCAAACCCACCCAGACTGAAAAGTCCACAAAGCCTCCGGCTGACCAGTCCACTGCAAGCACATAAAACACATGACTAGACCAAACACTTCAATATAAAGACAATGAACAGAACTTAACACCGATCAACAACATTATTTATGCATTCTTACTAAAATACAAAAATCTGTACGGGTGATTTTTTTTTTAAAAAAAATCAAAGATCAAGGAAAAAAAAATAAAAACAAGATGTAAAACCAAATGAAGATGAACCTACATGTCTAAATATTTAAAGGAAGTATGCTACTGTATATATAAAATTAGTCTCAACTACACAGGAAAGGTTGCAGCAGTTCCTTCCAGAACTTCTAGAGAACCACAGCTATTGTTCTCTCTTTACATTTGACAGGCTTGCTTTTGATGTATATATAAAATATAATCTGCATATGATATACTAAATCCTGACTTTCATTCCGATTTTATTCCCTTGTGTTTTACCTGCTGAGCTTTCCTTGAAACAACTTCCAGAATTCTAAAAAGAGAAGCTATTTTCCAAAATGTTGGAAAATTATAAAGGACCTGAGATATTTAGCTGGGGAAGAATCAAGTGATTGCATAACAGTGGGAACATAAAACCAGAGATAAAGAGGAAAGCAAGGTTTGTCAGGATAAGGCATTATACCATTTCTAAATTCTAAAGTACAAGGAACAGAATACCTAGCTTAGAGAAAGCAAAAAGGGGCCAGTCACCTGACTCCAGAACAGGTCATAATTAATATAGATCTGTAGGGGCACAGAAGAGCCATGGATAGCTACGGAATAGAAAAAACAAAACAAACGAACAAACAAAAAAACCAAAAACCTAAAAATAAAAAAAAAAACTTATCTTTGTACTAAGGAATACTAAGAAATATTGACACAGCCGAAAACTAAGGTTCTTGTAAAGGGTCAGAATGGTGCAGAAGCAGATGGGGAAAGGAGCACCAAGGTGCCCAGGGGAGCACCGAGGAGCCGAGGGGAGCCCCGAGGAGCCGAGGGGAGCTGTGACAGTGAAGGATTTCAGGTCTTACTAAAGGAGGGGGGCACACATGCAGAATTCATTGTAGGCTGGCTTAATGATCATAACCGTGTTAAGTTACCTCTTCAATGGCTTTTTGTCTTTTGTCTTCCACATCTTTATCTATTCTATACAGAGATAGAGAAGAAAAATAACCAGGCCATTACTTCAGCTTATTGAACATTAAAAATAATAACCTTTCAAAGAAATAATTCCCCTTCACTGAAAACTGACAAATATTGAACTCATTGCAAAAGAAAAATGTGCATCTTATACCATTTAGCTAATGGCGGTATTCTGAAATTCACCATTAGCGATCAGGCTCACTTTCCTCTCAGGTGAAATCTGAATGGAAGAAAACTTTCTTTTAAAAGGCTTACAATGACATATCTAAGTTACTACCAACAGCATAATTTAAATAAAGTGCTTTAAGCAACAAAAATGAAGTATTTCATTTGATAGAAATGAATTACTACAATTCTTCAAATTCTTTTTTCAATTATAGCAATTTCATTATAGTGGTACTTTAGGATAAACTTTTATTCTGAAAGGAAACTAACAACCTACTGTTCTGAATAGACAAGCAAAAATATTAATTCTGAAATATAGTAACGATATAAAATTTTATCCAAATAAATACTTTTTATTCTAATGTAGTACAAAATTACAACACAAATTTCTCTGCTATAAAATTTATTACAAAATGTTGGGTCCCAAGCACAAGGCGTCACTTGCCAAGGATGTGGCAATTAGCCTTGCAAGACCACTTCTTTATCTTGTTCCGGGGAAGAATGGTTGCAATCCATTCATAAATTGATATATAAAATTAAAAAAAAATTCAAATTATTTTCCTCGGTAACTGTTCATATACATAGCTATTCCTGCTTTAAAGGAAAGCAGAAAAAGGAGGCTTGTATGAGGGTGTATGCATTTCAGAAATTTAAGTTAAATGATATTTTCAAGTAAGAATTATGAGAAAATAAAGTATGATGATGACCCACGTGCCCTATCTTGGGCTCAGGCATTGACTCTAGGAACTCAGCTGCCTTCACTGCTGTGGTCAAATCATAACTATATCAAAATGACTGCACATGCATTAACTTCAGTAGACAGTCTTCCTCTGTGTAACAGCCTGGCTGCCCTGGACTCCCTTTGCAGACCTCGAACTCACAGAGATCTGTCTGCCTCTGCTTCCTGAGTGCTGGGATTAAAGGCGTGCACCAGCATGCCTGGCTTTTTTTTGGAGGGGGGGGGGTAACAATACATATACCTTATACCAGAAAAATTAAACACTGGACGAGGAGCCATGTATTGATTCTTTTTCAAATATTAAAAAAAAATTAGACTATAAGCTCTGCTCAGCCATTATCAGAGAAGCTTTTTCCTGTAGGATGAGAATAAATACAGAGACCCATAGACAGATATTATACAAAGTTAGAAAACTTGGAACACTCAACGCTAAAAGTGATGTCTCCATCAAATTCTTCCCCAGGGCTAAGGGAACCCTGCAGAAGAGGAAAGAGGCAGAAGGAGTGTAAGAGCCAGAGGGGATGGAGGACATCAAGGAAACAAGGCCCTCTAAGTCACCACCAGGTCCTGTGTGTAGATTATGGCTTCCAGTTTAGAACTAGTGTGTCTGATTCTTGTGCTTCTCTTACGCTCTTTTCCTTCTGTTTGTTCTACCCAAGGGTACAGGTTTTGTTTCAACTTATTGTATTTTATTATTATCCCTTAGAAGCCTGTTTGTTTTCTAATGAGAATGGAAAGTGAGTGGGATCCAGGTGGAAGGGGAGATAAGAAAGAATTGGAAGGAGTAGAGGGAGGAGGGGAAACCCTAATCAGGATATATTTATGATATGAGGAAAAAAATCTATTTTCAATAAAAGAAAAACAAGTAAAAACATCAGACTATAAAACAAAGTTTCTTTAAACTATAAGTAATGCTGCCTAGCAATGTGTTAATAAAAACTTAGCTCTGGTCCATCAGCAAAGTGTATGTTCTCACAACACTGCGCATCACCGAACAGCACAAGCCTGGGGCACGCTAGTGTTTAAAAAATTCGAAACACATCAACGAAGAAGTGCAGACTGCACAGGTGACATGCATGCAGAATTAAAGGAAATAGCATCTCTGAGGCCCACAAGATGGCTCAGCAGGTAAAAGCGCCTGTCCCGCATGCCTCACTACCTGAAATCAACCTCTGGACTCCAGGGTGGGATGAGAGACCAACTCCCAAAAGCTGCCCTCTGACTTCCACACCCACTCCATGGCATGTGTGCTCACACTGGAATAAATAATTTTTTTTAAAAAAGAATTGAGATTCTTTGACAAACTATGTTAAAGCTGAAGGATGTCTATGAAGTTCTCTATTGCAAATAAAGGTTGCTGCATTCAGTGTGTATTAACTTGTTAGGGGTTTTAGACTTTCCCAGACAGGTAGCAATTGAACAGAATCTTTTTTTATTCTTAGACACCAACCAAGCACATCAGAGAACACAACTAGAGAAAGGTACAAATGTTGAACTGCTTTTTCCATCTAACCAAGTGCTAGGGAGACAGAATTGTTGAGTGGTAGTGGTTGTGGTTGGCAGGCATAGGGATGTGTGTGTGTGTCTGTATATATTTGTGTATGTGTGTTAGGTGTACAAAAAAAGAATTTCTATACTGATTGGAATGCTAAGCTAAGTTATCTTCCCAGACATAATTCTTTAAACTCACTGAGAAAGGGGAAAAAAAATACACATTAATTTTCTTTCTTGATATATTTACACATATACATGATCAGGTTTTAGAAGCTCTTATTTCTCTTTTTTTTTTTTTTTTGGTTTTTCGAGACAGGGTTTCTCTGTTTAACAGCTCTGGCTGTCCTGGACTCGCTTTGTAGACCAGGCTGGCCTCGAACTCGCAAAGATCCGCCTGCCTCTGCCTCCCAAGTGCTGGGATTAAAGGCGTGCGCCACCACTGCCCGGCTCTTATTTCTCTTTAGTTGACAGTCTGTTATTATACTTAAGTACAAGAAAGGAAAACTTACCGAGAATGACTTAAGTAAGAAGTCTGACGATGAATCTCTTCTGCGTCTATTTCTACAGGATTTATTACAGCCAGCTGATCGATAGACCACCTAAATTCCCCTGGAGTCTTAATAAAATAAAGTAAACATATATATAAAATCAAGCTAAAATAGTTATCAAAATGCTACCCTACCTTCAAAACTGTATCTGGCTATAACATAAAAATTTTCTAAAGCTTATGCTTTCAAAACTGAGTTTAATTACTCTAAATTAAATAGCAAACGGTAACCAAATCACACTAAATCAACCCACTGCAATTATCTCCTAAAATATCAAAATCTTCTGAGTAATTTTTCAAAATGGCACAATAAAAACCAGAGTAATAAAGGTATAAAAATACCACAATTAGCACTCACAAGAAAACAAAAACTTCATTTAGCAGAGGTTGAAAGCCTTTTCTTGTCACTGCGAATGAACCACATGTTCAAGTCCTAGCTATACAAGTAGCTCCAACAGCTCATGAAGTAACATCCTCAGAATATGTAAGAATGCCACCCAGGGATTCTCCCTTATGCACCCATTCATCCGATTCATTTGGGTGAGAGGGTAAGATGCTTTATGTTCTGGCTTGGAAGTTTAATTACAATTTAATTGATGCTGGGAGGTGGTGCCACACACACGTTTAGTCCCAGCACTTAGGAGGCAGACGCAGGTGGATCTCTATGAACTTGAGGCCAGCCTGGTCTACAAAACAAGTCCAGGACAGCCAGGACCATTACACAGAGAAACCCTGTCTGGAAAAACCAACCAACCAACCAAAAATCAATCAATCAATCAATCAAAACAAAAACCTTCCTACAAAAACCAATTTCACTGAACCCATTTTTCTATTATTGTGTATATATATCCATGTCCATGTTTGTGGGTGTACAAGTGTGTGTGAGAGAGTACCCATGCACACTAGAAGGCTGGGGGTCAATCTCAGGTCTTATCTCTCTTGTTTCTTGAGACGGGGTCTGTCATTAGCATTGTTATGTCGAATTAATAAACGAGGCTGGTGGGCCAGGCATGGTGGTACACACCTTTAATCCCAGCACTAGGGAGACTGAGGCAGGCGAATCTCTGTGAGTTTGAGGCCAGGCTGGTCTACAAAGCGAATCCAGGAAAGCCAGGGCTCTGTTAAAGAGAAAAACCTTGTTTTGAAAAAAATTAAAAAACAAAACAAAACAAAACCAAAACCAAAAAATACTAGTCTGGATAGGCAGTGAGCCCAAGAATCTGCCTGTATCTGCTTCCCCTGACTAGGATGACAAATATTCATCACTGGTGGCGTTTTTACACGGGTTCTAGGGGTCTAACTCATGTCCTTGCTTTGACAAATGGCAAGCATGTCACTATCTTCTCAGCCTCCATTATTTAATTTTGATTAAAACTAAAAGATAGCTAAATTTTGTCATAATTAATAGTGAGGTCAAATTAATGAAAAGACTCCATATAAACTGTATATGGCTCATGCACAACTTCTCACTGTCTGAGCTGATATAAAACACAGCAGAAACAGTCACATGGTGTCCTAGCTAGGGTCACTATTGCTGTGACGAAACATGACCAAAAGCAACTTGGCAGAAAAGCAATTACTTGGCTTACAGTTCCACAGCACTGTTCAACATCGAAGGAAGTCAGGACAGCAACTCAAACAGGGCAGGAACCTGGAGGCAGGAGCTGATGCAGAGACCATGGAGGAGTGCTGCTTCCTGGCTTGCTCAGCCTGCTTTCTTATAGACCGCAGGACCACCAGCCCAGGGATGGACTCCCCACAATGGACTGGGCCCTCCCATATTAATAACTAATTAAGTAAATGCCAAACAGGTTTGTCTGCAGCCCACTATGGCGGCATAGTCTCAATTGAGGCTTCCCTCTCTCAGATGTCTCTCTGAGACTCCAGCTTGCGTCAAACTGACATAAAAGTTGCCAGGACACCTTGTTTTACAGTTATTCTAGGTAAGTCTGGTTAACAAATCAAAAGAACTTCACCAGCTCAGCAAAAGTAAAAATAGCTCAAGTGATGAAGCCTTCTGTGATTTCCTACAGAGCACACTTTCTTCGGAACCATCCTTCTGACAAATACTAATCACAGCGCATACTTCACAATTTCACAATTGCTCGTTTTGTTGAGTTTATTCCAATAGCACAGGAGCCAGCTCCCTTTTGTAATAACCACAAGCTTTAATAGAACTGAATGCTTTTAAATGGCTGGGAAAAAGAAAACAAAGGCATCAATATTTCATGGCAGAAAAATAATATGAAATTCAAATTTCAATGTGCATAATTCCTCATTAGAACATGGCCATATTTGTCTTCACATTGTCCTTGGCTGCTTTTTTTGATCTGAGCTACACACAAGTAGCTCAGTAGTGACCAGGTGACTTGCAAAGCCTGTCTGGTTCTCCAGTAAAAGAAGCGAGTTGCTTCTGTGTTGGCGTGGGAAGTTCCTGGAGAGTTTGTACCGAGTGGTCCTAACTTGTCCACTATATCTGATACGTACGAGCACTCAGATCATGTTTGCTAAGAGAACTATTAGATTAGGTGACACATCTTCTTCTGTAAGATATTTACATTTAAAATTATTTGCAATTACTTCCATTTAAAATTACTTGTAAACATTAGCAAGAAAAACTTACTGGTAGTTTTGTGGATTTAAAGACAGAAGGACTGGCAAGGGTTTGTTCATGGAGATTGGAATAATCACTAGGACTTTCAAAGGGATTTAAAACAGGGATCCTTCCTGGAGTTTCCGGTGTTATTTGCATTTTTAATTCGCTGACATCGCCCATAGCCCAGGAAGCAAACTAAAGAGAAAGTATACATATTAAAGTCACTGAGTATCATAGATATTAATTCTGACAAAATACATTCAACATTTCACAGAGTTCACGCCATACCTAATCCTTTTGGGGTTAGTCTATAGTTCACAAGAGAGTATCGTGTACGTTATCTCAGATGATTCCGAAACTAACCTTAGAAGCCGGAGAGGTAAGGCATTGGTGCTACCATTTTTTCAGAGGAAGGAACACATGCAGGGAAATTAAGCGGCATGTACAAGCACTGAAGCAGTTATGAGTGAGTTCTGGCCCAATTTGAGGCAAGTAAATTACACCAAGCACAAGTACCTTTCCAACCAAACGACTTCTATTTGTAGTTTCCTTTATCCATTACCTCTAGACTAAACGGTATGAACATCGTCTGGACACCCCATTATTACTACTGGCACGTCAGTCCTCACCAGAGCAGGGTGATTGACAGGGTCCAGGTGGGCATTTAAACTACTTTTCCCGGAGACCACTCCCCTCGCTTCCAGGATACAGAGCCACGCTGCATTCCTTCCAAAGAGGATTACAGCCAGAAGAATTTACTTCTGGAAGATCAAGGTTTGAGAGGGCTCCCACGGTAACAGCAGAGACGTCACTTCCAGCGACCATTCAGTTTCCAGGCACCCCTCTCCCTGCTCCCCCTGCTCCCCTTCAGCCCTAGGCGAGCGCGCAGGCACGTCTGGAGCCAGAAAACCAGAGCTCTCCAACTGCAAACCGGAGTAGTCGAGGCCTAGGGCCGCGGGGGGGAACGTACCTACACCAGTGGGTAACGTGGAACTCCGAACATCTCCTGCAGAGCCCGCAGCAGGCACTGACTCTTTAACTCCCTCCGCGCAGTCTCAGGCCAACCAGGGCACGGGGCGGGGAGAAGCGAGCGGCCAATCGCGTCCCACCGCCGTCCGCGAACCAGCCAATGGCGTCGAGGCGGTGGGGTGAATTCGAATGCTAACTTCTCGCTCTGCATTCCGCGCTTGGGGAACGCGGCTCCAAATTCAAATCAACGCCGTGGGGCCTCGGCGCCCGGCGCGAGGGGGCGGGGCTTCGCCCGGCGAGGGGGCGGGGCTTGCGCGTCGTCAACGCCGCTGCGCGTTGCTGTTGCGGGGCGGAGGGGCGGGCTCTCCGGTTCCGGGTCAGGCCCTCTCCCACCGGCACCGGCCGACCGGGGGCCTCTCCTCTCCATGGCGAGCGGCGGCGGCGCGGGCGCGGCGGCCTCGGCCAACCTGAGCGCGGTGAGGGAGACCATGGACGGTGAGTGCGCGTCGCGCTGGTTTTACCTGGCCTGCGCTGCCCGGCGCCGAGCCCTTAGGCGGAGGGGTCGTGGAGGGCCCAACGGTCCCCACTTCCACCCCGGCAAGCGCGGTCCTGCGAGGGGAAAGAGTCCGCGGCGACCTCGAAGCTGGCGGCCCTCCTGGATCGCTGGCCTTCCGCTGCGGCGTAGTTTGGCGCGAGCGCGGCGTTCTGGCCTCGCGTCGGCTGTTTGCGCGCCCAGCCCGGGTCCATGCCACCGGTCCCGGGTCCCTGGCGCGTCCTGGTGGCTCCCGACAAGCTCGTGACTCAAGTCCCGGCCGAAAGGGGGTCGCGGAGCTTAGGTCACCGCTCAGTCCCTGGACCCTGGCATTTCAGTAAGGAACTGTTTGTTTCCAGCAAAATGAGCAGATCTTTCCGTCCTTGAGCTGGAGCCTTAGACCCGGTGACACGGGTGGCCGCTGCTGTGGGTGTGTCCGCGCCCATTGGCGAATGGGTAGAGTGCACCCACGTGTTCAAAATTAAGTCTCGGAGTTGCCTTCTTTTTGCTGTGGTCCTGGAGTCAACACTGTAGTTCATTTTATTTGTATAAAATAAAGCTATAGCTCCAGGCATCTTTCTTAAAAGATAACCCTATAGAATTGTTACCCTACTGCCTTGTGTTTTCCTCACTAAACGCCCACCTTCTTATCTTTCTCCTTTTGATAGATTCTTGGAATGTCCTGCCCTAGTTACTGCTTTCATTTTGAAAATATGAAATTGTTAGAAGCTTTGCATTTGTTTGTCCACCTAAATGGTGTTTGTTACATTGCTCGTTGTTCGAAAATTCTGTTCTAAATACTTTAGGGAGCCTGTTTTTTTCATGGTAGATGTTCCACGGCTTATTGTTTTGTAAAGTGAATTTGTGTACACAAGGACTTTATATGCACATAACATTATCGCCTTACCTTGTGGTAAGCCATTGTGGGTTTGGGAGGGTTGGTGTTTGAGACAGGATCTTGCTGTGTAGTGACCTCAAATCCTCCTCTTTCTGCATCTGGAGTACACACAAGGACTGCTGGGTCTCCTAGTGCACACCCCTCGCCCCAGTGTGTATTTTGAATACTATCTGAAGATAAGGCCTACTTCCAACCAGTTTTCTTTGAAAGGGAAACCCGTTGGTGGGACTGCTGTGAGAAGGAACATTTTTGCATTGGTTGTGTCATCTTTTCAGAGAGAACTTGATGTAAAATAAAAAGTACCGAATATAAGAACATGTAAAAGTAAAGACCAGAGAAGTTTGGTTTTCTTTTCTTTTCCTTTCCTTTTTGCTGTTGTTCTTCGAGATAGGGTATTTTTCTGTATTTCTGGCTGTCCTGGACTCACTCTGTAGACCAGGCTGGCCTTGAACTCACAGAGATCCACCTACCTCTGCCTCCCAAGTGCTGGGATTAAAGGCCTATGCTGGCTACTTTTGTTTGTTTGTTTGTTGTTTTTCAAGACCGGGTTTCTCTGTGTAGTTCTGGCTGTCCTAGAACTCACTTGAACTCAGAGATTCACCTGCCTTTGCCTCCGGAGTGCTGAGACTAAAGCTGTGGACCACTGTTTTTATTTTTAATGAAGGAAGAGTAAGTGTGTGTTTTTATTCCATTTAAATCAATGCATGAGAACCAGCGTGAAAATTTCCAGCATTTTGGATTCCATTTCTTCTCTTGATAGCAGTTTTTCTTCAAGCTCTAATGTAGTTTTCCTTATCATCTCGCGCCTTTCTGTGTTTCCTAACAGTGCCAGTGTAGTGGGACTCAACTGTAAAGTTTTCATTTCAGTTGTCAAGTGAATAAACTTTGTTAAAGCTAGATAGTGCATGGGGTGGGGTGGGGGAAAGAAGCAAGAAGGCTTTGTAATTTGTTTGCACATGCTGTGGGAGGAACCTGATTTTTCCCAGCCCTGACTGTAAGACCTGTGGGATAAGATATTCTACCAACATCTTTACACACTCAACATTTCCTCCTAAAGCAGTTGGACCTTTCAACTGCTCCCTTCCTTCCCTATCAGTGTAAAGCCTCAAATTTTAATTTTACTACTAGTAATTGTATTTTTGACATTTTTTTTTCTTTTCAGCGTCTTCAGTGTAGTTGAAACTTTATATATCAGTAGTGTGCTTCCAAAAGCTTACTAAAGGTAGGACTTGGGAGCCATTGGACTGACTAGTCAGTGAAACTAACTGCCATCCATCTAGTTACTCATTTAAGAAGGAAACCTGGTGTCATTCTGATTTTCTCATGCCTCCTAGTCTTCACAAGGGTCTTACAGTTCATCTTAATTTGATATTTGACAACTTGACTATTTTTTCCCCAGGCTATTCCATTTACCTGTCTTACCAAATTTACAGCAATATACATAGATTCCATGTCATATACAACCCATATTTTAAAATTTTCAAATACAAACTCCTGTTTTATATCTACCAATAGCTTCTCAAACTTCTGATTTCTTTAATGGCGTCTTACTGGATTTGCATGTCTCCTTTATTTTCTACTCATTAGCCCCCTTGATAACATTTCCTTGACACTGGCTGTTAATATCAGTGAATTGAACAAGTTCCCTCCAGTCTCTGTAAGCTTTCTGCTGTCTCACTTCCTCCTGCTTCAAGTTCTTCTCACACTTGAAATCTAAGGTTGTTGTTTCTTCAAGCAAGTCTTTCTCAAATACTGTCTTTTCAAAATCGGTTGAGTGGCCTTGTAATTTGTTTTACATGCCCTTGTAACATGTATACTGTCCTTCTATTTTACATAGAGTATGAATCAGTCTTAGTATGTTTTATCTTGCTATAACAGATAACCTGAGTCTGGCTAAACCAAAGGATAGGGATTTAAAGTTGAGTGTTTACAGGATTTTCTTTTTATAGTTCTAGTTGTTTATAGCAAGTCCAAAGGGCCTGTACCTGCCAGAGGGCCGGCCTTCTTGCTGCAGTATCTCCTAGTGGAAGTTAAGGAAGGTAGCACATGTGCACAAAAAGGGTTCAGGAACAGCAGACCAAGCTCATCCTGTGCCAAAACCTCTCAGATACCAGCTCCAGTTTTGTATTTACCAATAGCCTCTCACACATCTGCTTCTTTAATAGGACCTTACTACATTTGCATGTCTCCTTATCCCAGTATACTAAAAGTCACCTTAGAATCTCCAAGGGTTAAAAAGATTCTCTTAGGAAGCAGAGTAAGTAAAGAAATTCCATGCACTTACAGATATTAAAAAAAGATAGGAAATAAATAATGTTGAAGTGGGATTATTAAATATAGTCATATTCAAAAACAAGAAAAGGAGGTCTGCACTGATAAAAAAGACAGGTTTTCCCTGTAAGAAAGGAGTAGAAGGGAACTGCAGGGGATTTGGGGGAGAGAACCAGAAGAAGCATGTCATCCTGCCAGCATCCTACCAGGCAGAAGTGTTCCATCTGCCATCGTATCATTGTGTGTTCTTTGAGTATCTAGCCATGGTGCTTCTGTAAAGCTTTGTCTAGAAAGCTTGAGGCCAATATGAGAAGAGTATCAAAGAGCTGGTGATGGAAAGGCGTGGTGGCGCACACCTTTAATCCCAGCACTCGGGAGGGAGAGGCAGGCAGATCTCTATGAGTTCAAGGCCAGCCTGGTCTACGGACAGTCAGGGCTACACAGAGAAGCCCTGCCTTGAAAAACAAAAACAAAACAAAACAAAAAAAGCTTGTGAGCAAGAGGAATTTTCCATAGAAGATGAGACTTCCTACAAAAGTCCCAATGTACCTTGGACAGCTGAAAAAGATAAAGTCATAATAGCTAGTAGCTAAGCTTTTATGAAGTCCTACTATTTGTTAGGCACCATTCTATTTGTATCCTTAATCCTTACACTAACCCTGTAACATAAGTACTGTTTCCTGCAGTTTATAGAATGGTAAAGTAAAAGCAACATCAGATTTACTGTAGTAATAAAATTAGAATTTGAATTCAGCGGTCTGACTGTAGAATGCACCCTCCTGACTATTTTCCTTTGCTGCCTGCTATGCTTCAGAAGTCAGAACAATGTTCAATGAACAAGAACATTGGAAAATAGAGCCTAAATTATGTAAAGGCAGGAACAACAGACAAAAATAGGAAATAACTGTAAATAAGCATTCAGTTATAAAACAAGAATCAAATATTTTCGAGGAAATTAAAGCCTTAAAGTAAGTCACTGAAAGCAGCAGGTAACATGTATAACAGACTTGTATCATTGAAGAGCAAAATATTAATAAATTGAACTATCAACCCTGAAAAAATAAAAATGAGTACTGTCCAAGATGGAGTAACATATTGTGCATATACTTCTACTTGGACAAAACAAAAAACAAAAGCTTGTAAAACATAAGAGATTTGCAAGACACTGGATATTAGTCATCTGAAGATTGTGTTTGTTTGTTTGGTTGGTTTTTGTTCTGTTTTTCTGAGACAGGGTTTCTCTGTATAACAGCCCTGGATGACTTGGAAAACTCACTCTGTAGACCAGGCTGGCCTTGAATTCACAGAGATCCACCTGCCTTTGTCTCCTGAGTGCTGGGATTAAAGGTGTGTACCACCATGTCTAGCCATTACAGACAGCTGTGAACTGCCATATGGGTGCTGGGATTTGAACCAGGGTCCTTTAAAAGAGCCACTGCCCTTAACCGCTGAGCCATCTCTCCAGCCCCAAGATTGTGATTCTTAAGAGACAGGAAATGCATGAAGTGATACTTCAGTCACCCCAACTCATTGCCTTTACAGGCCTCATTACAGAGCAGACACACCAAGTGGGACCCAGTGGACACTTGAGTTGAACTGAGGAGCTTGAAAGATGGAGGAGAACAATTCAGGAAGAGTTAACATAAACTTTAAAAAAAAAAAGTACCTGAGAGAGCTATAGAGAGAATTCTGGAGACCAGCAGAGTGAGCACTAGCTAATTAAGACATTCACCACTCAGAAAACCGGGTCTGGGAGTGTACCACACAAAATACTCACCACAGTAGACAACACAGCACCATGCTCTCATAGGGCTGGAGGACAGTGCCATTTAATCAACTTGTGAAGCAATGGCTAGAGTCGTTGGAAGGGTATTTATTACCTTAGTAGCATAATCAGCTGTTCACTATGGTGCCTTGATTTTGCCCAACTGATTTGAAGAGTAAGACCTGAAAGAATCGGTTTCCAGGTAACTATATTTACTATAAGTTTAAAAATATTTATAGAAGGACAAAACATGTCCTTCATCAACAAAATACAATTTACAGTATCTGGGTTATAATCACTGAGTTTGTAAAACAGGAAAATAAGAGTTATGACAAGAAAAATTCAAATCATTAACAGAAAAAAAAATAAAAGGAACAGGCATTAGAATTTAGACACAAAAATTGTACTCCATAATCAAAAACTTTAATACGGACATGGAAAGTTTATTTTTAACACTCACATTGAACATTGGTACATGAAAAAAATAATATGAAAAGTTGAGTGTTCGCATTGAATTAGTAAGTGACTAAATATTTTTAACTTGTCCATTTTTTTTCCCAAAATACTCCATGGTTTCCTGCAATAAAAGCAGGAAGGTCAATAAATTTGTTTTGGAAGTTGATGAAAATGTCTGATTTCACCGAGATTAAAAAGGCTTATATACATGAAAGTGGCAGAAGAATATTTTAACCTACTGTGTGCAGTATAAA
This sequence comes from Lophiomys imhausi, assembly GCA_907164525.1. Lineage (NCBI taxonomy): Eukaryota > Metazoa > Chordata > Mammalia > Rodentia > Muridae > Lophiomys > Lophiomys imhausi. The sequence continues at coordinate 4,370,017 of CAJQZJ010018033.1, forward strand.
ATTAATAATTAATGATATAGCTATGACATTCTGTAGAGATCTCTGAGAACTTACCTGGTAAAAGTAGCAATTGCAGTTTAGTGACAAAAGGATATATCATTCAATATATTACCTTGTGACAACTGGTTTATTTCTGGGAAAAGGATCTTTTCTTCTACCTACACTGCAGGAATTGAATATTTAAATGTTTATGGAAGAGAGAAATAACTCTCAAGTGCTATAATGATAAATTCATTCTATATGGGAAGTAATGTTCTAAGTATAATGCAGGAGGAAAGTATACAGCAGATAGTGTAATCAGTTGGCCTGAGTTCTAAGCATATTGTGGGAAACAACTACCATTTAACAAAGCTAATGGAACTGTTGTCTCTTTGTCCCATAGGAAAGGGATTGCTGGAAAGGCGCTTAGGTAACCTAAGTTTCAATGCTGCTGCTTTTCATGTCAAAGACAGATACTTAATGAACTGCCAGGCAGTGGTGTAGAAAATGAAGTTAAGGACACATGTGGTGCTCATACATACCTGTAGGCAAAACACTCATGCACATAAGATAAATGTTAAAAAGTTTAAAAGTGAAGTGTACATATACAAGCTTTTATTAGTAAAGCCAACAGATGCAGTCAAATTATTATGAAAGGTTCTAAAGCTTTAAGTACTTATGTTGTGGAGTAGGTCTTTTAGAATTTGTCTTGATAAGTTCTAAAATAAATAAAATACATAAAATTTAATATATGCAGATGTATCAGTTACCTTAATATAATATCAATGGGGAAAATGTTAAAAGCAGCTTAACTCTTAAAACAGTGCAGAAGTTAAGAAGTTGGCATTTCCATGAAAAGGCATGTTATGCAACTATTTTTAAGTTTTTAAAACTGAGACACTAGGCTGGTAAGATGGTTCACTAGGTAAAGGTGCCATGCCAGCAAGCCTGACAACCTCAATTTGATCCCCAGGACCTACATGGTGGAAGGAGAGAACCGATTCTGTAAGTGGTTCTCAGACTTCTTGTCCACTATGGCCTATGGGAACCCGCACATATACACACATGCATCAGTAAGTCAGTAAGTAAATGTAATAATAATAATAATAATAATAATAATAATAATAATAATAATAAAGCTGAGAAGCCCATGCTGGTTTCTGAATCTTGAGGTGCCGATTCCTTAATAGATCAGTGCCCTCCCTGCTCGGCCATCATTACAGAAGTTTTCTTTTGCAGCAGATGGGAACAAATACAGAAACCCAGAGCCAGACATTTTGCAGAGCTTGAGAGACCTTGGAACACATATATACCTACAGACAAAACACTCATACACATAAGTGAATGCGATGTCTCCAAATCCCTCCTCTCAGAGCTTGAAGAAGCAACAGAAAAAGTATAAGAGCCAGAGGGGATGGAGGACACCAAGAAAGCAAGGCCTTCTAAATCACCGTGAACAAAGTCCATGTGAACTCAGAGACTGAAGAAGAATGCACAGGCCTGCACAGATCTCCAACTAGCCCTCTGTGTGTATTATGGCTTCCAGTTTAGCGTTTTGTTTTTAATGGGATTTCTGAGTGTGCAAACCAGTAGGTCTCGGAGTCTAGTGCCTTCTCTTGTGTTCTTCTACTTGTGTTTGTTTTGTCCAATTCCAGTATCTTAGTTTTTGCTTTACCTTATCATATTTTATTTTATTATTATCCCCTAGAAGCCTTTTTATTTTCTAATGAGAATGGAAAGGGAATGGGATTGAGATGGGAGGGGGAGAAAACCATAACCAGTATATATTATCTGAGAAAATAAATCTATTAAAAATTTTTCAAAATAGGAATGAGAAAAGTTGAATTTCAAGCTATAGATATCATATCAACATGCTTTTCCACAAGTTCTTTAACTCTTAATTTTTTTTACTTTTCAGATTATAATTTGATTACTACATTTCTCTCTTCCTTTCTTCCCCTTCATACCCTCCCATACACCCTTTCCTGCTCTCCTTTAAATTTATGGTCTTTTGTTTTTTACTAGTTGTTATTGTGTGGATATGTATAGACATAATAAATATGCCTAAATGAAACCTGTTCATCATGCATTCTTATTTTTAGGTGTTTATGCTTTATAAAAATTTTGTCTATATCTTTTTCAGTTCTGCTTGAGATTTCAAGGATTTTGAATACCGGTTTAGATATGGAGACATTGTCTATTTGTGTACGGCTTTGTGAACAAGGAATCAACCCGGAAGCCTTATCATCTGTAATTAAAGAGCTTCGCAAGGGTGCTGAAGCACTAAAGGTTAGATTTGTGTTAGTTTGTTATAAATAAAAGTACTGTATCTAGAAATAACTAACAAGGTATGTGAAAGATCCTAGCTAAACCAGACTAGGCTAACTTTTGATGCCATCAGAAGAAATTCTGGAGACCAGAAGCTAAGTGATCAGACCACACAAATATTGACAAACTATGTTATCTTTTCCTAGGAATCTCTCACTACTTTGAGAATTTTCTGTGTTAGTAGAATTGTGCCTCCTTCCAGATACTAATAAGTTCAAGTCCTAATTACTGGTACCAGGGAATCTAACCATATTTGAAAGTAGTATCTGTGTATACATCGCAGATTATACAAAGTCTATATTTATTAGGGTGACTTCTAATCCAGGGAAATTTTAATACAGATAAGCAGAAACAACACCATGTGAAAACAGCAGGAGAGAAGGCTGCATGGTGGTGAGATTTCCCATTAGCCTTGAATATTGAAACTTCAAGTAATTATAGTTAAATTTGTACAACAAAATGGCTTCCCATTTTTCCTTTCTTTTGTTTTGTTTTGTTTGTTTGCTTGTTTTTGAGACAGGGTTTCTCTGTGTAGCCCTGGCTGTTCTGGACTCACTTTGTAGACCAGGCTGGCTTCGAACTCACAGAGATCCACTTGCCTCTGCCTCCCGAGTGCTGAGATTAAAGGCATATGCCACCACACCTGGCTCCCTTTTCTTATTTCTAAGAAAATGGAGCTATATGAATTATATAAGCTGCTTGCTTTTCAGATTGTTGTTTTCCAAAGCAACCCAGGGTTTTTTATTTTATTCTTTTTAATCTCTGATTTTTAAACCTAACATAAAAAAGTAAACAAAATATGCTGACAGAGCAAATATTGATTATAAAGGACTGGGAAGATGGCTCAGTGAAGTCTTTGCCGTGCAATCCTGCAAACATAAATTTGATCCTCAGCATCAATAGGAAGCTGGGTTCAGGAATGCATGTCTGTATTCCTGAAGTTGGGGAAGTGAAGATGGGGTTTCCTGTGGCTTTCTGGCCAGTTAGTTCGGGCAGATCAACAAACTCCTGTAAGGGGATTTTAATCCAACAGCACACTGCTCTGATCACATCCAAAGACCTAGGTCTTTATGATCTGTCTGGAATGCAGACACACCCTTAGTACACACCTTTAACCCCAAACAGTGAAGGTGAAGTTAGTTTGTAGAAGAAAGTACCCATATTTGAAAATGATGTCTAATTGAGGGGTTGACAAAGTGATGAATCAGAGAACGATTTGACAGAATAGGATCTGTCCAACTCTCATGAGAGAAGAAGCAGAGGGAGAGAGAGAGAGGAGGCAGTTTTGCTACGAGAGTTGTACAGAGACAGGTTGCAGAGAGAAAGCAAGCTAGAAACAGGTGAAGACAGAGGAGCCAGAGAATGAGAAGGAGCCAGAAAATTAGAACATATTGCCAAAGTTAGTATGAGGCCAAGCAAAGCAATTCAGTCAGAAGCCAAGAGAAGCCAGATTGAATCAGTCAGCTTGGAGAGAAGTTTGAGCCTCAACAGCTGAGCTGAAGCAGCCAGCCGTAGTTCAGAAAGAGCTAGAAAGGGTGAGCTTATTCAGAAGTCTTAGAGGATGGAAACACTTTAGGCCTAGATAAGATTGTACAGAGGCTAGAAGTTTCCAGAATTAGGCCTAGGTTAGTAGACAGAAGCAGTAAAACTCCGAGACAACAATTATATCATGCAAATAAAAGATACTTTTACAAACTCCAGGTTCACTTAAGACCCTGTCTCAAAAAGTAAGGTGGAAATTGATTGTGGAAGATAGTCGGTGTTGACCGTGTACACATGTGCAAACTCCGTGCAAACTCCCAGAGAATTAAATTCCCACATGATTATCACTAGGACCTTAGAAATTCCTGTTCCCTCCAGTCACTCTTCTCTTCTCTCTTGCTCTCCTCCAGTATCCTGAGTTCTTACTAAGCATTCACTAGCCTCACTAACTGGACTCGACATCTAAGAGCTACTTTAACTTTGTAAGAGTTTTACAGCTTCATTTAGATGGAATCTTAGACTATTTCTGGGATTCTTTCATTTACTGTTATGTCTGTGATATTCACTTATGTTGAATGCCACTGTAATATGTTCCTTTCTTGCAAATAAATTTCCTACTATAAATACACAATTTACCCTTCTGCTGTGAATAGATACTGAACTTTTTTTCCAGTTTAAGACTGTTGTAAACAATGCTACTTTGAGCATTATTTAGCATCATTGTAGCCTATGTTTTTTCATACTTCTACATATGCATTTGTTTTAGGTATGGACTTCAACATAAAATGACTGGGCTGTAGAGTGTGTGTGTTATCAACTTACTAGATCATTGCAGTGCCAAGCTTTCCCAGAGTAGTTGCTTTGATTTATATTTCACCAACAGCATATGAGTTGCCTTTGCTTCATGTTTGTCAGTGTTGATTACTGGGAGCCTTAATTTCAGCCATTTCTCATACAGGACCATGTATGGGACCTCTTTTTTTAACTTGCACTTCTGAGTACCCCTTAAAAATGAATGCATTTCACAGGATTTTGCCCAGCCTCTTTTTAATTCACTTAGCTTATTTATCATCTTTTTAAAAAACTCAGTTTATAGCTTTCTCAGCAGGATGAAGAAGAACTAAAAAGTAAGAGTAGGTGATAGATTAGTGGACACTTCCCTTGTACTAGAGTGTACTGTAGCTGTGCTGGGGTTGCTTCCTCCAGTCCACAGTGGCAGGTATTGCTACTTACTACTGTAAATAATGTGCTGCTAAGGAGGCTGAAGCTCATAGTGACATAGTCCAGTTACTGGTAGTTAAGTAGGTGACTAGAGTTTTAATTTACACTGTCTGACAAAGAATATGCCAGCCAACTTTTTAAATGGTTTCTTTCTTGAGATAGAATCTCATTTTGTATTCGTGGCTGGCCTCAAAGTCATGGAGATCAACCTGCCTCAGCTTCCAGGGTGCCACCACACCTGGCAACAATTTTAAAACTATGTTCTAACTCTCTTGTGTATTAACTCTGGAGGAGAGAAAAACTAATTCAGACTATATTTGTAAGCTGAGCATTCTAAAGAAAACAAGGTCAGTTCTGTGGCCTGTAAAGGAAAAATTTTAGGCCTCATATTCCTGCATTACTTATAATTTTACCAATATTTTACTGTATTTTCTTGAAATAGCTAAAAAAAATTTTAGCTAGGAAGTAGAATTACATTAAAAATTGAGCATGTGTTCCTATGATTATATTCATCATTTTCATATTGTCATTAATAAATTATATTACATTTTTGTTTTGTTTTGTCCCTGACTTTTGAAGCAGGGTTTCTTCCTCATGGAGCTCAAGGTCAACTCCAGCTCTTCCTGGCTTAGCCTCCCAAATGCAGGGATTACTGGCGGGTGCTTATTCTTTTAAGTTGTCCTAGAAATACATACCAGATAGTTTATTTGTAAATGATCAGACATACCTGGGAGGTGAGGTCACCCAATCTCTGAAAGAAGAAAAACTGCATTCTCTTTCATTTGTAGATCTGTGTAAACAGCTGTAAGCGGTACTGTGTACCAGTTATAAAGGAGACCAAGAAAGGGTGACACTAGGTGATGAGGAAGGACAAAAATGCAGGCATAAGGATACATATATGAGTCATGAAAGATAAAGAGCTGATTGTTTTTCTAGTTTTAACTGTTATGCTATTTCTATCCCCCTCTGTGCGTGTGTCTGTAAGTACATAAAAATATAATTAGTAGTGACGTATAAAACTCTAAATGAAATTCTGTGGCTTCAGAAAAGATATTCTAGCTGTCATTGAGATATATGGAGTTTGGGTCTGGGAATGCAAGTGTGATGTCTTTATTTCTGAGTTCATTAAAATGACATTTTTGTTTTTTAAGTAAATAAATACTACAAATACCTTTGAGCAAAAAAAAAAAAAAAAAGAAGAGGAAACATTTAAAACATGTTTCTCTATTGCTGGTATCCTCTATTTGTAGCTTAATAGGTCTTTGCACTAAAATAAAACAAACTAATGAAGATCTTGGAAAACAAGATTATGTCTTAACTCTTAAAAATGTAGTACATTTTTACATGCTCTCTTTAATATATTCATAGCTTTCTTTTTTGGTTTTTCTAGACAAGGTTTCTCTGTGTACCAGAGCCCTGACTGTCCTGGACTTGCTTTGTAGACCAGACTATCATGGAACTCACAGAGATCTGCCTGCCTCGGCCTCTTGAGTGCTGGGATGAAAGGTGTGCGCCACCACGCCCAGCTTTAAATAACTTTTTCTGTTTGTAATCTAGCAGTAAATTTAAAAGATAATCTTGATAATACAAAAATAAAAATCACTATTTTTCTAATAAAAGTTATTCAGTTGTGCTGTGGAATAGTTAGCTGTTTGTTAAATGTAGTATAGTTCTGACAGATGTACCTCCACAGTTATCTTTACCATGGCTTCTTAAAATAATGGATCTCACTCTTTTGTTCTAGGCTGCTGAAAATACAAGCTGACTTCCGGGGAAGTCCTGTTGAGATGTGTCAAGCTCAGCAAGAAAATGTGAAGATTGCATTGTAGTCAATATGATATTACTGCTTGCTGCGTAGAACATAATTTTCTTTTAAAAAGAATTATAATGCCATGGTGGCATAAGTCAGTGGGAAGTAATTTGAGAGCAAACTAGCAGGCATGGTTACCTCACATCCTACTGAGGTTACCTCACATCCTGTTGAGGTTACCTCACATCCTGCTGGGGTTACCTCACATCCTGCTGGGGTTACCTCACATCCTGCTGGGGTTACCTCACATCCTGCTGGGGTTACCTCACATCCTGCTGGGGTTACCTCACATCCTGTTGAGGTTACCTCACATCCTGCTGGGGTAGCCAGGCCCCAATTCCATGGCATTGCCGTGCTCTTATTTATATGTTCCTTGTGTGTAGCCCTGCTGACTGTAATCTTCTAAACAGTGTCTATCAGAAATGCACAGCTGATGTGTGGGGTTGCACTTAGTGGAACACATCAGAGGTGATGTAGTTATGACTTCATGACATTTCCATTATAAACTTAATTTTGAATTGTTTATGCATAATAACCATGTGTTCCATTGGGCTGAAAGTTGGTGGGATTTTAGCTGCCATTTGTGAGTTTTGTTTTTCTGTGTTTCACATCTTATTTTTAAAAATAGGGCCAAAAGCATGTCTTCTTATCGTCTCCTTAACAGAATATTTAGTTTTTAAAGCCTTTTTTTTTGGGGGGGGGACAGTTAAAAGTGGAAAGAATATCATTTTTGTGTTGCCTAAAACTTGGAACTTTTAGAAACTTAGATTTTAAAAGTAATGCCAGGGCTTAGCTGGCTCAGCATTATTTGTAGTTTGAACCATTTAAATCTAATGAGAGTAGCTGAAAATGCTTTTCTTTGTAAATTTTATACCCAAATAAAGGTATACTACCTAATGTATAAAGTGAAAACACCAAGCATGCAAATTTTCTGTTAATGTGAACTTATATAATTGTGTTTGTTTCACAGTTTTTCTCTTAACCCAACTATCACTCAAATAATTGAAACTATTATATTATTTGTTAAGCAAGCCTTACAGCACAATAACTGAGCAGTTATTACTCTATTCTTAACACCCTAAACTAACTTGCACTTTGTGTCTTTCCTGTTCCGGTGGACTCTCCTCTGATGTCCCTTGCGCCCCTCCCTGTCACTGCATCCTCTAACTAACTCCTCCCCTGGAAGGCATGAAGTCCAACCATATCCTCTTCCTTCTTCAGTGACTGACTGTAAACTACTTTATTGGCACATCAGGGGACAGTTGGGGAGCAGATATTGGGGGTACAAAATCAACATTTGAATTACACAGTAACCTTATACCTATAAGGTCCTTTCTAATTTTATTGCATAAAAATAATAGGAATCCTTACTAATTAATCTTGAGTGGCTATTTAATCACTACTTAGTTTGTGTATTTTTCTTTTTTTTTCTTTCTTGATTTTTCGAGATAGGGTTTCTCTGTATCCCTGGACTCACTTTGCAGACTAAGCTGGCCTTGAACTCACAGAGATCTGTCTGCCTCTGCCTCCCAAGTGCTGGGATTAAACGCATGCGCCACCATGCCCAGCTAGATTGTGTATTTCAACAGGTTGATTCATATATGTTCTGAAAAAGTAGGATTTCCAGTTGTTAAACAAAAACTAATGAAATGTACACCAGTAATTTTAAGTATGATTTGCAGAAAAATTTTGTATGTCATTATTTTTTACCATTAAAGCTTTAACTCATCAAAATGATGGTTCAAATAATTTTTTTTTTTAATAATTTATTTTTTATTTCTTCAAGTTACATCTCAATCACAATCCCCTCCCTACTCCCCTCTCCAGTCCCACCCTTCCACCCTCCTCCCCCTCAGCCCCACCATCCTCTTCCCTTCTTTTTTTTTTTTTTTTTTTTTTTAGTTTAAGGTATTTATTTTTCCCCCCAACAGCTCTCCCTTTCAGTCCAAATAATGGTTCTTTTTCTTATAACTATAAATACAATACAAAACAACAGAAATAAATAGGCCACGATTATAAGAGTTATATGGCTTAGCATACATTCCCAATGTCCAGTCCATATGTATTTGGCACCTGACTTTAACATTCTATTATCTAACCATCTCCATGAGTTTAAAGTTCTATATCTAACTCAGCTTTCATACTAACTTGCCTCATAATTTTAAAAATATCTTCTTAGATCCAGAACACCCTCTTGATTCCTAAACAACTCAAAATTTAACTATGAGACTCTAGGTATCTATTCTTCAACCACCTCAGAGACCTGAGAGGGATAAATATATCTGATTATATAGGAAGTGCAGGGCCTGCAGCTTCCAAAACTAAAAAATGACATACCAGTGGCTGCCTGGACAGTTCCCATTTTCTCTCCATACATTACAGCATCAATCTTCAGCCATTTGGCCCCATTTCTCTGACAGACATTGGTTGTAGAGCAGGAATTATGAAGG
>CAJQZJ010018033.1:4379296-4415006 GCA_907164525.1 Lophiomys imhausi
CCATATGTATTTGGCACCTGACTTTAACATTCTACTATCTAACCATCTCCATGAGTTTAAAGTTCTATATCTAACTCAGCTTTCATACTAACTTGCCTCATAATTTTAAAAATATCTTCTTAGATCCAGAACACCCTCTTGATTCCTAAACAACTCAAAATTTAACTATGAGACTCTAGGTATCTATTCTTCAACCACCTCAGAGACCTGAGAGGGATAAATATATCTGATTATATAGGAAGTGCAGGGCCTGCCGCTTCCAAAACTAAAAAATGACATACCAGTGGCTGCCTGGACAGTTCCCATTCTCTCTCCATACATTACAGCATCAATCTTCAGCCATTTGGCCCATTTCTCTGACAGACATTGGTTGTAGAGCAGGAATTATGAAGGACTTACCTACCCTGTCTTGGCAGAGCTAGGCTGTCGACTTACCTGCTTCCAAGTTTTGTCCTTTTTGGACAGAAATCTGTCTACAGTTGAAGCAAGTGGTTTTTCTTGCCAAGCGAATGGCTTACCACCAATTTAATCATCTCCCACTGGAGATTCTTCGATGCTCATCTTCTACTTGGAGTAATATAGGGGGTGCTGTCAGGAGCTGACATGTCTCGATATCAAAAAATCTTAAGTTAAGAAAACATCTTTGAATGCCATATTCTGCAGATCTCTTGAGGTTTTTGAAGATGCCCTATCTATCTCTTATATTTAGATAAGCAAATATTGCTTGTCTCTTAGCAACTTGATTTCAAATAATTTTTTAAATATGGTATTGGTTCTGTTCCTGTTACAGTATCTCAGTGGATATTTTCACAAACTTAATACAGATGTAATCTGAGTTTTTGTTTTAAAATTTTAATGTTGGTTCTGTGCCATTTAAATGACATACAAGCATTGATTTTTTGGGGGGGATTGAGATAGGGTTTCTCTGTGTATACATGATTTCCTGGACTCATTTTGTACACCAGGCTAGCCTTGAATTTACAGTGATCTGCCTGCCTCTGCCTCCCGAGTGCTGGGATTAAAGGCGTACACCACCATGCCCGGCAGTTGCAGACAGCTGTGAACTGTCATGTGGGTTCTGGGATTTGAACCCAGGTCCTTTGGAAGGACAGTCAGTGCTCTTAATGGCTGAGCCATCTCTCCAGCCCAAGCATTCATTTTATGTAGCCTTTTTTTTCCCCAGACAAGAGGAAGTGGTTTAAAAAAGATTTAGTGACTAAGTAACTACCTTCTTTGCTGCTCTTAAACTAATCTCTTCGGTTGATTAGTATTCCCTGCTATCAGAAGGCTCAGTCAGAAGAATTGTGAATCGTAGGCCAGCTTGGGCCACACAGGCAACATAGTGAGACCTTATCTCAACAGACAAAATCTTAGCTTGTAACTATTTTGACTTTTAAGATGCATGACATTTTTACTAAGTAAATTGAAAGGTCTAATGAGTACATAAATATGTAATAAACTAATGATACAATGACAGTATCATGCATATTGTCAGTGACAAAATCGTTTTGGTGTTATTGGCAAGTCTTTTTGATATACTGTATGCTTCTGTGAATTCAGTTCTGTTTCTGAAGATAATCTAAATATTAAGGAATTTACTATGTATGAAAATTGTAAGATAGGTTATTATGCAATTTATATAATTACATCTTAAATTAAGCCTTGAGTAGGAGTGGAGTTCTTTTTTCCTGATAGAGGAGATGATTATATTAGGATTGGCTTGGCTTTAAAACTAAATTGACAATTCAAATAAATGTAATATATTTTTTCTGTATCTTTACTTGGAGAATCATTATAAAATTTATTTGCATGTTGTTCAAATATATGTGAACATTTCCCAATAACTGAATCAAATGTTTCAAACATTTAATTAAGAACTTGATTCCTTGATCTCATTAACCACTTTTTATTGTAGTGAAGATAACGTAAAATTTATGGGTTTTAGAGATTAAAATTGAATAGCTTAGTGACAGGAAGAACCTGCCATTGTTATGTAACCCTCACCATCTTTAGAACTCTATCATCATCTCAGACTGAAACAAAATGCTAACGAGTGATTCTCCATCCCATCCACCAACCCCAGCCAAACATTTTTCTGCATTCTGTCCATTAACTTAATTCTAACCATCTCCTCTAAGTTGAATCGCATATCTGTCCATTGCTGTCTTCATACAACATACTGTCTCCAAGGATCATTCATGTCATAGTACATCGATCGGTTTTTAAGTCTCAATATCCATTGTAATTAATATCTATGGTGTGTTTTTCTTGTTCACTTGCCAGCCACTGGGGCTGGTGTGAGCAATGCTGTGAACACTGGTGTGCAAGTATCTGTTCAGACTTGCTTTTCAGCACTCTGTGGCACATACTCCATAGATAGTAGGTTGGGTTAATGTATGGAGATACTAGAGAGGTTGTTATGATAGCAATGTAGGCCTAAGTGCTGAACTCAGGATCGATCCCAGAGACGTTAGAAGAAGACATGGAATTTAGTGGAGATTAATGAGGGAAATGCAGTAATGTGACTGGGTTTCTAAGTATAGGAAGCCAAATGGATATTCCTTAAAATTTTTTTTCCCAAGAACCCTCAGCTGTGTTTTTTCATTATACAGCATTTATGGTAATTTCCAAGTATAGAGTTTAGTGATTGTTAATTCCCTTTTGCCTCTATCTGAAAAAGCCATACAGGTGCAGGGATTTCTCTTGATTTTGTTCATTGATGTAGCTTTTGTGTTTTGAGCAGTGTCTAACACCCAGTAAATACATGTCAGACTGAGTAGATAAATTAGACATCTAAAACTGCATCTACCATATGAACAGTTTTAGTTAATGCATGGAGAAATTGGTACCTACAAGGCCCAAGCCTTGGTGTTATAACACATCTAGTTGTTAAGTTCTTAGTCTTCCAGTAACTGTAAGAGTTACATCATCAGCCTGGGATACATAACAACTCTTAGGAGACAAAGTGATAGCTTAGCAGGTAGCTAAAATGTTGACATAAACCAAGATAGGAACCCAGATGAGCTGGCTGGAGAGCCCACTGACCTCAGTCCTGTCACTGAATATCCCTCTCATGGGTTAAGAGGATGATGGGAGAATGGAAGGAGACTGGGATCAGGTGCTGAAGCTGTAGTTAAAGGTCTGGAAGGAGGTGGTCCCTAATGAACCTGTTATGGATGATAGTAGCCTTATGCATTTCTGAAACATCTCAGAAGATCCACGCTACTGCCTTTTAGTTAGGATAGTGAAGCAAAGCTGCACCTGGTGGTACATATCCTGCCACTTGGGAGATGGAAGCAGGAGGACAAGTTTCAGCCTCCCTGAACAGTTTAGCAAGGCCCTGTCTCAAAATTTTAAAAAGAGGCATTGGGCGTTTCTATGTCAGGCCCTGGGTTCCATCCCCAGTACTGGCCAACCTCAAAAAAGGGGCAGGAAGGAAAATACAAGGGAGGACAACCTGAAATATTTGTTTTCCAGAAGCGTAGGTGATGAATTGACATCTAGTAACAACAAAACAAAGTCAAACTGAAATTCCCTGTTGACCTTATATGTACTATTCTAGTATTTAAAGTGTTGATTTTACAAAGGTGCAACCACAGCCTCAAATGGCAGCCTCAGTCTGGTAAATGAATAGAATTTACCATCAGTCCACTAGAATAGAGCAGACTATTAAAGTGTCTGAGTGGAAGTGTGAAACGCAGGTGTTGAAAGCAGTTTACAGTATGACGTGTAACCACCAAAAGCAGCAATAAATCAGATATATCATGCAGGTTTAGATCAGAAGCCTTTATGGCAGTTTTTCTAATAATTGTACTTTCTTTTTAAAATTTACTTTTATTTCATATGCTTTGGTATTTTGCCTGCATGTATGTCTGTGTGAGGATGTCGGATCCTCTGGAGTAGGTGCTGGGAATTGAACCCAGGTCCCCTGGAAGAGCAGCCAGTGCTCCTAACTGCCGAGCCATCTCTCTAGCCTTATATAAGTAATACTTGAAAACTTTCACCTGTAAATATTTTAGAGGTATGCCTTTCTACTTTCCTATCAGCAAATGGCCTTTTTTTTTTTTTATTGTCACAGTTATGACTTACACTTGAATTTTACATTGGGATATCCAATAATGCAAGTATATAAAAACATCTGACTTAATCTAAATACCCACTCAAACTAAACAGCATTCACTTCAGTGTTATACCGTTCAGCTACAAACAGCTGCCTGACTACTTTGGAATGAAACATGTTTTCAGATTTCTTTAATTTGAATCTGCATTTGTTAATCAAAAGATCTAATTTTTCTCCAAGAAAAACAAGGACAGTAGTGGTAACTAACTTGTTCTTGAAGAGATCATACAACATTTGAAAGGTGGAGATCCACAGTTCAGATCCTAGTGCTCATGAAAAAGCCACGTTGATGACACACCTATAACCTCATTGCTAGGTTGGAGATGGGCGGAATGGGTTGGGAGCTGCTGTCCAACCAGTCTGGCCTTAAGGGCAATCCCCTGGTTCAGTGAGAGACTAGGTCTCATATAAAGTAAGATAGAGGACAGCATCTGATGTCAATGTCTGGCTAGTGTACCCAAATACATGCGTGCACACACATGCACAAAAATGGAGCAATACAGAGAACTAAGTCGTGCCACAGTGTTATCAGAAGGATGAAAAGAGGATTGCATAGAAGCTAACTTCATTATGAGTTTTGTTTTTGGGTTTTTTTGTTTTGTTTTGGTTTTTTACATTTTAAGTGTCACATTTCTTTGGTGCCCCTTCTACATTTTTGTAAAGCCACAAGGGTGGTCTCATTTAGACAGACCTGATATTAGGGTCACAGAAACTGGATTCAGGATATTCTTTCCAAATCTGTAGGATGAAGGTAACATACATCTCACAGTTTTTGACAGTTAATTGGAGATGATAAGTATCTGTTAAGTCCATAGCATACCACCTGGCACATTTTAGGAATCAAATGGGTAACTGTAGATTTTGTGTGAATGGAACTAGTGTAGCAACTCAATTTCAGGAGGGGCCTAGTGATTCAGTGGTGTATCCCGTGCACATTGTCCTCCATACAATCAGACCTGTTTTCAGGAGCTCCAATGTCACAGGATCGTTTTCACAAGCACACAAAAAATGTATTTAAACATAAGCATATGCTCTGTACAGTGAAGACCAGGACACCATACTAATAAAATGGGAGATTAATATATATCCAAATTTTAGTGTCAAGGCTTGCATTACTAATTAGAGAAAGGAGCCCATGAGGATGAGAATATGTTGAGAGGGGGGAAAAATAAGGATTTTATGAATAAATTTTAAGTCTAATTTCCACTTAAAAAGGCCCCATTGTTCTTGTTGCTTCTGATGGACCCAATGTGAATATCAGTGATCTTTGTTCTTGTTGAACACAGAACCATCATGTAAAAGAGCAAACAGCTGCTAATGAAAGCTTCCTTGGAAGTCTAGTGGTAGGATGTTGTGCAAGAAGGGATGGCCAGGGAGAGAACTCCATAAGGTTTCATTTAAGCACTTGGATAAACGTCTATACTTTCATTTGCTTTGCCTAATACAAATGGGATGAGTTTTGTGAATCAAGACAAAGTTGAGAAAGCAGAAGTAGGCAGGGAAAGACTTTGGCACACTCAGAAAGTTATTCAATGTCCCCCAAATTACCCAGAATTGAGCTTTTACCCTGAACTTACACTTGGACTTCAGGGCCAGCCTCTTAGGAAAAGCTGCTTTGGACCTGGCCAGGCAAGGCCAAAGCCACTAGTGTGACCTCAGTACAAAAGAACTGATGTGATGTCACCTGTCACTTTGATCAGTTTGGAAAGGTTTGAGACTATGTGTGGGGTTTTTAGTAGTTAACATGGATACCCAGGTAACCAAAAGTGAGAGAATATGTGGCACACAGTGCTGTCTCATCTGGGATTTCTCAAGTCATGTCTTCTTTTGCTCTCAGCTTTTGAGTCAAGCTTTGTTTTACCAGTGTGGATCACACCCAGCAGTCCATACTAAGATGTTTCCCTTCAGACACTTCTCTCTAGGGAAAAGGCATCAGATTCCACTGAACTCAGCCCACTAGGTAGTACAGGCTGATGGAAGAGGCTGGTGAGTGGAAGGTGTCTTTAGGTCCCTTGTTGACCTTTATTTATTAATTTATTAATTGTTAATAACTCTAAAATCTTCTAGCCAATCACCAGAGGCACATTGGAAGGATGTGGGGCAACTTGTCAGCCAATGCCAAGGGAACATAGCAATCAGCAGCAGCCCAGTGATCTCTTGAAAATCTTTGAAGGTGTCCCCCTGAAAAGTTTATATGGTGGACAACATGATAATTTTATCCTCTATATGTCCCATTAAGTAATTATAAGCTTCAGGAAGGCAGGACTGGTGTTTAGCCTAGTTACTGTCATATGGTCAAGTCAGTGCTCAGTGTCTGAGTCTAAGTGGATTAAACATTCTTCTTTCCTCTTAATACCAGAACATTCCATAAGTCAGTCTATATATTCAGGAGGAAATGGAATAAGCAACACTTTTGTACCTGCTACACACTAGGCATCAGGGTGAATGAAAAAAATACATTGTCTAATAGTTTTAATAGCATTGTTTTCATATTCTGTGAAATATTAATAAAATTTTACGGAAAGACTTGGATACTATGTCATGGAATAAATATATGCACAAGTTCTTTTTTTTTTAATACCTTTTGTGAGAAAAAAAATCACACTCAGCTTGTGAATTGTGCTGTTGGACTGTCATCCCTGGTCCTCTTCTTAGGAGTGCCACTGGTGGAATTTGCTTGGGGAAGTCATTTTGATGTTTCTGCAGCTAGCAGCGGCAAAACGGTCTTCCCATCACTGTACAGAGCAAGTCTGTTTTCTGAGGAGACTGTTAAAGATAATGTCTCCATGACAAAAGTGGACAGGCTTCCTGTCAGTTTCTGTCTTAGGGTTTCTATTGCTTTGATGAAACACCATGACCAAAAAGCAAGTTGGGGAGGAAAGGGTTTATTCCGCTTATACTTCCAAAGCACTATTCATCATGAAAGAAGTCAAGACTGAAATGCAAACAGGGCAGGAACCTGGAGGCAGGAGGCAATACAGAGGCCATGGAGGGGTACTGCTTACAGGCTTGGTCCCCATGGCTTGCTCAGTCTGCTTTCTTACAGAACCCAGGACCACCAGCCTAGAGATGGCACCATCCACAATGGGTTGAGCCCTCTCCTAATTAAGAAAATGCCTACAGACTTGCCTGCCACCCAGTCTTAGGGAGATATTTTCTCAACTGAGGTTCCCTCCTTTCAGATGACTGTAGCTTATATCAAGTTGACATAAAACTGCCAGCACAACTGACTCCGTGTGAACTTGACACATAGATATCACCAGTAAGCCACAACCTTTCCTTTCTTATTCATCCCCAAGATCTCACACTACAACACAAATAACTTTAAAAGTTCCACAGTGTTCACATATTCAAATACTTCAAAAGGTCAGTCCCTTAAAAAATATTCAGTCTCTAAAACCAAAATCTTTTTTGTTTTTTTGCTTTTGTTTTTCAAGACAGGATTTCTCTGTGTAGCCCTGGCTACCCTAGACCTCTGTAGACCAGGCTGGCCTTGCCTTGAACTTACAAAGATCTGCCTGCCTCTGCCTCCCGAGTGTTGGGATTAAAGACATGAGCCACCATGCCTGGCCCCAAAAATCTCTTTTGAAGGTTAAAAAATCTCTCAACTGTGGGCTCTTGTAAAAATCAAAATTACAGTAAGTACTTTCTTATTTCAAGAGGTAAGAACCAGGGCACAATCACTATCCTCAAAGTAAATCCAATAGTGTAAATAATGCAATGTCCTATTTCTGGGATCCACTCATGATCTAGGCTCCTCCAACGGGCTTGGATCACATGGCTCTGCCCTCTGTGCCACACACAGTGTGTCTTCTAAATTCTGGCAGACACCACTCTACCACTGCTGCCATTCTTTGTGGTGATCTCATGGTACAGACATCTCCAAAATGTTGGGGTCTTCTGCTGCAACTGGGCTGCACTTTCACCAACAGCTTCTCCTAGGCTCTCGTCATGGTGCCAAGCCTCAACTTTTCTGCATGATCCCTTCAATCCTGAGTCTTCAACTGCTACCGAAGCTGCACCTTCACCAATAACCTCTCCTGGCTTCTCACAGTGCTAAACTTGTGCTGCTGTCCCATGACCCCTTCATGCCTTTAACCAGTACCACCTAAGTGACTCTCACCCTACCAATAGCTGACCAGAACCACGGCATCTTATTTATTTGTTTGTTTGTTTTATAATTCAGGGTTTCTCTGTATAACAGCCCTGGGCTGTCTCAGAAAACTCACTCTGTAGACCAGGATGGCCTTAATCTCACAGAGATCCACCTGTCTCTGACTCCCAAGTTCTGGGATTAAAGGTGTGCACCACTATGCCAGGCCAGAACCACAGGATCTTAATTCAAAATAATAAATGGCTCCACAGAGTCTTTAAACTTCCCTCTGAAACTTCACAAGCCAGGTGTCCATTGTTTGCATTGCCCTAAACAAGCTCCTACAGAAAAACTCACTGAGCTCTCAACCGTCAATAGCTTTTCTAGCTCCAAACCCCAAAGTCCTTCCACAATCCTCCCAAAGAAACATGGTCAGGTCTGTCACAGCAATACCCCATTCCTGGTACCATCTTGTCTTAATTAGGGTTTCTATTGCTGAGATAAAACACCATGACCAAAAAGCAAGTTGGAGGAAAGGGTCTGTCTGGCTTACACAGCACTGTTCATCATTGAAGGAAGCTAGGACAAGAAGGCAAACAGGGCAGGGACCTGGAGGCAGGAGGTGACACAGAGGCCATGAGGGTGGGGGATGGTGGTACTGCCTACTGGCTTGCCCCCCATGACTTGCTCAGCCTAGGGATGGCACCACCCACAGTGGGCTGCGGCCTCCCTTAGGAATCACTAAGTAAATGTCCTACAGGCCAATCTTAGAAACATTTTCTGAATTGAGCTTCCCTCCTCAGGTGACTGTAGCTTCTGTCAAGTTGACATAAAACCAGCCAGCACAGCTTCCCTTAGAGAATTGTGGCTTCCCTAGCTGGAGAATTCTGAGCTGTTATATATAACTTGTAACAGGTGCAAAATCTCAGGACTGATTTTAACCACTTCTATTGGACTGGATGGTGAAGAGAAAAATGTAGCCAAGAGTTCATGATGTTGGCTGGACTGCAATGGCATGCCTTGTCTCTGTCTTGGGAGTCTCAGTTTCTATCAGTCTCTACTAGGATGTGGTGGGTTAATGTTTCAGCTTCCTGGAGGGGAAACCTTAGACTGTTTACAGTTCCTGAAAAGAACCCTCTTCCTCTGGGAAGCTTTTTCTTACCACCCCACTTTATAGTGATATGTTTAAGACCTTTAGCAGAAAACACAGCTCCATTAGTAATGTAAGTATTTGTATGTTTTTTAATTGCTTCACAATTGATTATATTCCCCCAGGGAATAAGAAATTATTTGTGTTTCTTTATAAACATTGAGCATTTTTTTCTGGATGTAGAAATTGGCTCTAATTTCATTAATTCAACAAAAATATATTCAGTGTCTATTAAGTGTAAGGCATTGTAATCAGAATATTTATGTAATTACTTCTTAAATGGTGTGTATGCTTCTTAAGCATGGACATAATATCTAATACTTCTTTTTTATCCTTTATAATTATTTTTCAAGGCGAGTCAACAAATACTTATTTATATCTGCTATATGCAGATGGAATGTTAATTGCTGAGTATTCAAGTGAATATGAAAGACTTCCTACTCAAAAAGAGCTCATGAAGAGAGATTCATGTAGTCTGAGGAGGGAGACTAGGAATAGAAGGAAGGATTGACAACATAGAAATATGGAGAATGGACATTGTCAGGGCCTTCATTGCACAGATTTTTTATTTTCAGCATTATAAAATACACACTAGACATCTTTAAAAAGGTGATTAGGGTGGACTAATAATTCAAGTTAGAAAGCTGGTCAGATCCCAGGTATGAAACCTAAGCATATGCTCCAAAATAGCCATCTAAAACTTATTTTGCTATGTTTTCTGTATTAGAAATGATTGTAGCCGGGCGGTGGTGGCCCACGCCTTTAATCCCAGCACTTGGGAGGCAGAGGCAGGTGGATCTTTGCGAGTTCGAGGCCAGCCTGGTCTACAAAGCAAGTCCAGGACAGCCAGAGCTGTTAAACAGAGAAACCCGGTCTCGAAAAACCAAAAAAAAAAAAAAAAAAAAAAGAAATGATTGTTATTGAGTCCTGATTCTATGCACTTAAGATGCTATGCCTAACAAGTGTGTTCAAGTAAAAGAATGTATTGTCAGCACATGGCATGGCATCACACCATGAGCAAGGAATATGTTTGGTTGGGTGCTGGGAGATGGCTCAGTGTGTAAAGTACTTGCTGTGCAAAATATGGCCACCTGAGGTTGACATCCAGCACTAACATTAGAAAGCTGATCATGATAGCAGGAGCCTGTAATCCTAGAGCTCATGAGGCTAAGTTAGAAGAATTCTTAGGGTTCTCTGGCCAGATGAATTAGCTCTAGCTAGAACCTGGTCTAGCTGAATTGGTGAGCTCCAGGTTCAGCAAGAGACCCAGTCTCAGAACATAAGGTGGAAATCCATAAAGGAAGATATTCAACATTGACCTCTAACCCCTACATGCTGTATACACACCTGTACATATGAGCACTCTTAAATAAAAAACACATTCAATACATGTTCCTATCCTTATTGTGCTCACGGTCAAGTAAGATAGATGTGTTGAAATATTTCAAAATGGGTCAGATGGTATAAAAAAAACTGAGTTCCAGTTAACAAACTTGAGAATTCATGCCACTGGGGACCTAGGGGGATGTCTTGCAAGGGAATTGCAGTTGCACTGGCATTCAGAGAATGTCCACAGGCAGAAAGATGAATGGTAGAAGGGGGATCCTTTTGTGCCCTTCAAAAATATTAGACACCTGCTGGAGAAAACTTAGTACAAAGAAAAGGAAAATAAAGGAAAAATGAAAGGGAAGGAAAATGTTGCATGAAATATTAGTATTTGCAATTGATACTTATGATTACTAAGGTGACAGAGCTATCCTGTAACCTTCTACTTATAAGCACACTACTTATAAATAACCTTCTACTTATAAGTAAAATAAACCTGTTAGATTTTAATATGCCTTAAGCACTGGTGCCTGGCAGATCTTAACCCTCTCTGCTATTTAGTTATCAGCTACACAACCCAAGTTACTTGCCTACAAATTGTCCTTTCTGGGCTGGATCTGCTCCATCAGGTAATCCTCAGAGCAAACTGCTCTCTGCCATGTGGTTCTTCTCCACACTCTATCCCATGTCATCTCCTTCATCTTTCTTTTCCTCTCTGGTGATCCTCTCCTACCTCCAAGCTCGTGAGCCTAAGCTCCTCCTCCCTCTCTTCTGCCAAGTTACAAGCTTTAGCATTTTTATTAACCAATCAACTTTAAAATAGATAGAGCAATGCTTACACAACAAAGACAGGTATAAGTAACAGTGTGACCCCCAACATCTGAGTGGCAATCTTGGGGGTCAGTAATTAGCATTAGAATGCATAGCCCCAGACCAACCCCCAACAAAAGGAAAGGAAAGAAGATAATATTTTTTGCTGCTTATAACCTAAAAGGGAGAGCCTCTAATTAAAAGAAAATATTCTCTGTCTCTGACTCTCTTTGTCTCTCTCTCTCTCTTTCTCTCTGTCTGTCTCTCTCCACCCCCATGTGTGTGAGTGTGTCACAGTCAGAGGACAATTTATGGGAGTCCTTCCATCATTGGTCCCAGGGATGGTACTCAGGTTATCAGGCTTGAGTAGCAAGCATATTTATATGCTTTGTCCATCTCACAAGGCCAACATCCTATAATTTTACCACTACCATCATCATTTGAGACAGCATCTCACTATGTAACTTTGGCTAGCCTAGAATTAGCCATATAGTCCAGGCTGGCCTCCCAAGTGCCAAGATTTAATTTTTAAGCAGTAAGTCTAACAAAGAACAAAAAGAGAAGTGTCTTGAATTCCAACGTTGTGGCGTAAACTCTATTCATTGGACAGAGGTTATGATGAGTGCTACAATCATACCTGTGGGGAGGACAGACCAAATGAGAAAGATAGGGTCAGGGAGAGCAGGGTGGAACTACAGTGATTCTCCAGGGGAAAAGGTGGACAGGGACAGAAGAGATGAAGATGAAAAATGAGAACAAAGAGGTGAGGTGTGGCTGGAAAAGAGTCAACAGAAGTCTGTGGCTGACTTGATGTGTGTGATGCTTGTGAAGATGACTCCAAATCTTCTGTTCTGGAGAGAAAGGAGGATGTTAACAACAGCAAAAAGCCCCCTTCCCCCATACTATAAAATACCCTTAGCTGAGAATATATCACAGCTTTGCATAACTAACCAATCTCTAAAGAATTTTTTAATCTTTTATTTTGTTATAATTTCAGACTTACTATCATGTATTTTTTCTTATTTTTTATGTGTGTAAGTGTTTTGCCTACATGTATATTTGCACATCACATGCATGCAGAGGCTAGAAGAGGTCATCAGATCTCCTGGAACTGGAGGTACAGATGGTTATGTGGTGATGGAAGAGAGGCAAGTACTCAGGGCTGCTCAAGAAACATTATTACTAGTGCTTTTCTAGTTGTAGGGCATTTCTGGATTGTGCAATCAATGTTGGAGGAAGGTCTAATACATTGGTTTTAGAGGATGATTTCAGTGCTAGGGATCTGGTTACCGCCCTTTCTGGGACACTCCCTGATTGGTTAATAAAAGTCGCTGATGGCCAATTAGCTGGACAGAAAGAGTATAGGAAAGTGGGTCTTCCTGGGACGAAACAAAGGAACCCTGGTATTATTCAGAGAATCTCTCTTTCTGCCAGGAGATACATAAGCAGATAGATGTGTCTGAGAGCTCTGGAAGGTACAACAAGCCATATGGCGATTTGGGATTAGGTGGTCCGGGTTAACTTAGATTAGCTAGTTGAGAGTCTGCCCAGCTAAGGGCTAAGCATTGAAACATCAAAAGGTCTTGGTGTATTTAATTATTGGAGAAAAGGCCGCTCCAGGTTTCAGGTTGAAAGGCCTACAGGTTTCTATCTAAGGCAGGCTTACAGGCTTCTAGCCACAGACCTCACAGCAGGCCCCGGAGGTTACCCTGTCAGACCGCTTCTGGCTGTTCCACTGGCTTAATATAATAGTCTAAAGTTAATAATAAATATCCGGCAGCTGCTCCACCACCTGCCCCACCAGCTGCCCCACCAGGCCACCCTGCCAGGCCTACAGGCCTCTAAGACAAGTTAGGACTGCTGATCTCCCACCAGGCTGCCAGCTGCGCCACTGGCCTAATATAACAACTTATAGTTATTAATGAACATATTAATTAACAGAGTTTAGGTTTCAGGTGGTGAAGGCCACCCTTGGTATAGAGCTGTATATCCAGACGGGTCAGGCCACCAGTTAAAGCGAGCCAGTTCTGCCCGCCTGCCTCCCATCAGCCCACTAGCTGCTCTGCGAGGCTAACATTACAGTTTATACTTATTAATAAAAATAATTGGTAACTAAATTGCAGTTTCAGTGCAATCTATCTAAAATGATGTATATTATACTAAATAAGTGAGTTAGAAAAAAATCAGAATAAAATGTAAAATATAGTAGTGTCACTCATCTAATTTTTTAAATGTAATTTTTTCTTCCCTTCTTTAACTCTTCCAGTATCTTCTCTCTCACCTCCCCATATCAAGCTCATGTTCTCTTTTTCTATAATTATTGTTATATATCATATATATGGAGCGAGGCAGAGAGAGAGAGAGACAGAGAGAGAGAGAGCGAGCATTACTGTGTATCCCTGGATACTTGGAACTTGCCATGTAAACCAGGCTGACTTGGAATTCAGAGATCTACCCGTTGTTTTAAAAACTAAAATAGCCCAGTCATTTGATATTTACCAATGAAGACTCAGGAGCCAGATGCTGGGGTGAAAGCCTACTATGAGCTCAGAGAGGCAGAGAAAGAACCCAGCTGACATTCTTGTTCAGCTGAAAGCCCTAGAGAAAAAGGCCAAGAGATAAAAACCTCCTTCTCCTCCTCCACACTGTCTTGAATACCCCTCAGGTCAATGCCAGTCCTTTCTGTTTAATCCCTGTCAGCTGGTTTCTTGCTCTGCCTCTTGACCTAGGGTTAACTTTATTTAATCCTGTGTACAGAAAGCTCTTGGATTAAAGGTGTTGGTAGGGAAGATCCACATCACAAGTACTTGTTTACAGTAAAGAGAAAGCTCTAGGATTAAAGGCTGAGCCATTCCACAATTAGAAATAGGTTTTCATAGTTCAAAATCTTGGGGCTCACAATAGGGATCAAATATTCTGCAATAGTTGGTGAAGGTCTAATAACATTGCTTCTAATAGGCTGATTTCAATGCTGAGATCTAGTTACCGCTCCTTCTGAGGCATTCTCTTGATAAAAGTCACTGATAGTCAATTAGCCGGGCAGAAAGAGTATAGGAAGCTGGGACTTCCTGAGATTAGAACAGGAACCCTCTGCGTATTACACAGAGGATTAGCTCATTCCACCAGAAGACATGAAGCAGATGTTTGAGAATGCTGGAACAATCACAGATACATGGCAGTTTGGGATTAGGTGGTCCGGGTTAATTTAGAGTAGCTGATTGAGAATCTACCCAGCTAAGGGTTAAGCGTTGAAACATTAAAAGGTCTTGGTGTATTTAATTATTGGGGAAAGGACTGCAGCAGCTTATAGGCCATCAGTTCAAGCAATCCAGGGGCTGTCGGACTCAGTCAGACTCCGGCGAATCTTCCGGCAAGCTGCTGGTAATTCTACCGGCCTAATATAACAACTTATATTACTTAACAGAGTTTAGGTTACAGGTGGTATAGGCCACCCTTAGTCTGGGGCTCTTTCCCCAGGATAAATCAGGCTGCTGGTTAAGGCAGGCCAGGCCTGTAGGCTGATATCCTGCCAGGCTGCTCACTGCTCTGCCAAGCAGCTGGCTGCTCTGCCAGCCTAATCTTATAGTTTATACTTATTAATAAATACAATTGATAATTAAATTGCAGTTACAATCAACCTGCATTTACCTCCCAAGTTCTGGGGTTAAAGGTCTGTGTCACCATACCTGGCAGATATATTTTCTTTATATATAGCCTATATAGTCCAATAAAAGTTGTCTGTGTGTTTGTAGGTATGGAACTGACCACTAGGGCCCAGGCAACTGTTCAGAGAGTTCATGCCTTAGGAATACTGCGTCATCAACTACCTATAGCTTTTCATCTAGGGATAAGGCCTTTTGTGCCCTTCCCCTATTCTTGTTGGAAGGATAACAGGCATGGTCTTGTGGAGATTTTGTGAAGGCAACCATATCGTTGACAGTTGATGGGTGCAACATCCCTGCATGTGCAGAAGGCACCATTTTGCAGGAGTCATCCTGGTCCTCTGGCTCTTATAATCTTTCTATCCACTCTTCCACTATGTGAGCCTTGTGTATAAGTGTTATATTTCAGATGTCCCATTTGAAAACAGGCACTTTGCTGTCACTTATTCCTTGTGCTTTGACCAGTTGTAGATCTCTGCAAAAGTCCCTGTCTGCTGTGAGATGAAGTTTGATAAGAGCTGTACTTATTTGCAAGTATAAGGGGAAAAACATTGATTTTTAAAAAGTTTTATTTTTATTTATGTGTTCATGTGTATGTGAATAACAACAGAGAGCAGAAGAAGGCATCAGATCCCTTAGAGTTGGAGTTACAGGGGAGCTGCCTCTCAAATGTGCTGCAATACAAACTTGGGTCCCCTGGAAGAGCAGAAAGTACTCTTAACCAATGAGCCATCTCTCCAGCCCCAAGGATAAATATTTAAAAGGAAGTTGGGTACTATATCAATTTAGTGAAGTGGTGGTAGTAGGTTCTTCTCTAGGGACTGTTTCTTCTCTAGCCACAAATTCTTGGCTAGTTTATAGCACCAAGAATAGGTCCTATTGAGAAGGCACTATAAGTCACTATTGCACCATTGGGCATATCTTGCTGGGTTGATCATCTTTGTAGTCTACAGGATTTATATCTGGGTAGAATTGCTGACAATTTTTCTCCTCTGGTGGCTTTCTTAGCACATTTTGACTCTATGATAGCTATGAGGGAGGAGAATTCTACATTAGTATCAACTTAATGTCTGCAGTCTTTTGAGAAAGTGGTTGGTATCTTCAGCAATAGGGTCTTACCATCATTCTAGCAAACAATCAAGAGCAATGGTAACAGCTGACAATACGTTTGGGGTCTCTTCAACTCCTCATGATCAATGACTTGAGGGGAGGTATCCCTCTCTTGGTATTGGTTTTTTTGTATGATAGTCTATGGCTTCTGGGAGGAGCTTATTTCTTTTTACTTTATTATTGTATATACATTTGTGTATGTGTGCGTGCATGTGTGTGTATACACATCCTTGCTGTGGCATGAGTGTGAAAGTCAGAGGGCGACTTGTAGGGTTAGTTCTTGCTTTCTACCATGTGGGTCCTAGGAATTCAGGTCATCAGGCTTTGCAGCAAACACGTTACTCTCTGAATCTTCTTGTCAGGCCATGGCATTACTTTAGAACTCTTTATTCTGATACATACACCCACATGTGCACAAATATCTGTGTACTTAGGTGGCAATATTAAATGTATGGTTTAGTATGAATTACAGGGGTTTTCTTTTCTTTCCATTTCCCTTCCTTTTTCTCTCTTCTTCCCTCCCCTCAACCGCTACCCCTTGTAGTTCTATGGATTTGCCTTACAGCTTCCTAGATGGTAGGCAAACATTCTATCGCTGAGCTATATCCCCAGCACTGACTTTATGTTTTTATTTGGATACAGGGTCTCACTAAGTTGTCCAGGCTGCTTTGTATTTGCTCTGTAACTTAGGGAGACCTGAACTAGGAATCTTCATGCCTCTACTTCCTGAGAACTTAGAATTACTGCCCAACACCACCAGACCTGTTTATGCTTCAGCTTTAAAGTTTGGAAGCCACAGTTTGAGACAGAACCCCTCAAGTCACCTTCCTCTGAAATGTTCATGCCACTGTTTACAGGGTTAGAGCATCCAGAGGAGCAGATGATTATTATCCAGGGACTCTGATTATTTTGACAACAAATGACAATCCGTTACTTAAAACAATGGATGCCAATATCTTATGTGGAATCAGGAGCTTAGGTAAAGGAAAACCCAGAAGCTTTTTCCTTTAAGTCATCCCTTCTGCAGTTCAGTTCGGTTAAGTTTACCCACATGTGGTCTACTCACAGAGCAAGTCTGGGAGACAGCACACGTGCTTTGCTGCTTCGCTTTCTTGCCACTTCAAACAAGCCTTTCCTAAACACAATGGAATTTTAAAATGTAAATTATGCATTCTCTTAGATTTTCATTTTCCCACTAGATGGCAGAAAAAGCTCTTGTAATAGAGGCCACTTTGGCCTTTAATCAACTCTGCAGTTTTTTTTTTTTTTAATAAAGGAAGGCATACTTCATTTCAGTTTGAACAGTAGAATGTGATTATAAGACAACTGATTATTCTATAACCAACTTAATCACATTAAGCTTAACACTAAAAAGGAAAACTTTAAATTAGTCTGCATTTATTTAAGCAGGAGTATGTCCACACATCTCAACTGAGATATAAGTGAAAGAATAGCACTGGCTTTAGACACAGTGTCATGTTCTCTTTTAATGTAGACCAGAATATAAAAGGTAGTAACTAAATGGATTTTTCAATGAATTTTGAGATGTTTTTATATTGTACATACATAGAATTAGGTACATAATTGAAATAATCTTAATTGTAATATTTAAATATATAGGCAACAACATTAATATATACAGGTAACAATAGCATGATTTTTTTAGAGTAATAATAAAACTTTATAACCTCAAAGTGAGCTTTTTTATTTTAAAAAGTGGAATAAGAATTATGTGTGTTGGGGAAACGTAATTTGAGAATTAAATGCAGCATACAGTTTTCTTGCTGCATTCATAATACTAATTTTTAAATCCTGCATTTTTGAATCATTATTCCCTGTCAATAATAATTTTTAATGAGCTTCTATAATTAGAACACTTAACTAAACCCTGAGTTACATAGAAATTTTATCGTCACTATGGTTTACATACAGCCAAAGACAAAGTTTTATTGTATGGACCAGCAAAGAGTAAAATGGTTCAAAGTGAGTCATATCAAAGAGAATCAGGAGAGTATCAACACAACTTGATTACATACCATCAGGTTATAAAATAAAAACTATAGCCGGGCGGTGGTGGCGCACGCCTTTAATCCCAGCACTTGGGAGGCAGAGGCAGGCGGATCTTTGTGAGTTCAAGGCCAGCCTGGTCTACAAAGCGAGTCCAGGACAGCCAAGGATACACAGAGAAACCCTGTCTTGAAAAACCAAAAAAAATAAAAAAAAATAAAAAAAAATAAAAACTATTTCAAAGGTTCCTGTTTCATTTCATTTAAAATTTTTATTTATTTATTATTATGTAGCTGCTCATGCATGCTCTCTCTCTCTCTCTCTCTCTCTCTGTGTGTGTGTGTGTGTGTGTGTGTGACAGAGAGAGAGAGAGAGAGAGAGAGAGAGAGTATGCAAATGGCAGTCAGAGGATGTTCTACTTTGGTTTTGGTTACTGTGATAAACATGATGAAAGTCAATTTCAAGGATTGAGGGTAGGATTTATTTTGGCTTACAGGTTGCAGTCTATCATCAAGGGAACCAAGGCAGAACTCTAGGCAGGAAGCAGGCACAGGAAGTGAAACAGAGACCATGGAGAAATGATGCTACTTCCGGGCTTGTTTACTCTGGCTTCCTCAGCTACCTTTCTTCTCAGGCATGCTTGGCTAGAGATGACACTCCCTACAGTGGACTGGGCCTTCCTAGCAATTAAGGCCTCCCTTAATTGTTATATCAACTAGCAATTAAGAAAATGCCCCATCACAGGCCAATTAGATGGAGACAACTCTTCAGTTGAGGCTCCTCCTTCTCAAAGACTCTAGTTTGTGTCAAGGTGACAAAAACAAGAACAGATGAAAGCTTGTGGCACTGGTTCTTTCCTTCCACCTTCCAGTATAGTTCTGGAGATTGAAATTAGGTCACTAGGTCAGCATCAAGGGCCTTAACCAGCTGAGCCTTCTCATAGGACCCAGACGATTATTTTTTGTTTTTGTTAGTTTGTCTTATAACTGACTTTCAAAAGTTAAAAGGTGTGCTGCTAACAGAAGTAGAGAAAAGAAAAGGAAGAAAATGGGAGGTGATAAAATAGAGCAGAGCCAATCCCTTGTGGAGTCGACAAAACTTTGGGTATTTGCATCAATTCAGGTAACAGTAGTGGGAGGGGGAAGTGAGGTTCCCTTTTGCAAACTGAGAGTATGCAAGCAAGGGGGAGATTGGGATGAACAAATGGGAAAAAGTAGAAATGTTGGTTGATAAAACTGCGTGATGTTGGCTACGTGATGTTATTACCTCAGTACCATCCTCCCAGCCTTGGCTGGCTGCTTTATACCCAACAAGACAGACAAAACTCTACAACATGTTAGCAATTCTCAGTCTTCAGGAGCTTAGGAAGTGTCTTTTGGTGCCATGAGAAGGAAGGAAGCAGTCACATCTGTAGTGATGTTCAGTGGCTTGGTATTTGTGTGAAGTTAGGAAATTACACCCAGTCCCAGGGTTCCTAGTTTAGAGTCCCAGGGTTCCTAGTTTAGAAAGCTTTGTGCTATGCATGTATGGTAATGCCATTTTATCTTGTTAGGAACCAAGGTGAGTCAACAATTTTCAGGGAGTAATACAGTCACAAACTACAGTAACTAATTTTCCAGGACAATGGGATTTCTGAGTAAAATCTCCTCTCTGGTATGTTATATTGACCAAGACTAGTTTTTCTATCTGTTTCTTCATACATGGAACTGTGGATTTAAGAAAACAAATGGCTGAAGATTGATGCTGTAATGTATGGAGAGAAATTGGGGACTGTCCACGCAGCCACTGGTATGTCATTTCTTAGTTTTGGAAGCTGTTGGCCTTGCACTTCCTGTATAACCAGATATATTTTCCCTCTCAGGTCTCTGAGGTGGTTGAAGAATAGATAGAGTCTCATAGTTAAATTTTGAGTTGTTTAGGAATCAAGAGGGTGTTCTGGATCTAAGAAGATGTTTTTAAAATTGTGAGGTAAGTTAGTATGAAAGCTGAGTTAGATATAGAACTTTAAACTCATGGAGATGGTTAGATATTAGAATGTTAAAGTCAGGTGCCAAATACATATGGACTGGACATTGGGAATGTATGCTAAACCCTATAACTCTCATAATTGTGGCCTATTTATTTCTGTTGCTTTGTGTTGTATTTGTTATAAGAGAAAGAGCCATTTGTTGGACTGAAAGGGGGAGCTGTTGGGGGGAAAAAGATATACCTTAATTAAAAAAAAAAGAGGTGGATGGGGGGTTGAGGGGGAAGAGGGTGAGAGGGTGGGCCTGGAGGGGGGAGAAGGGAGGGGATTGCGATTGAGATATAACTTGAAGAAATAAAAAATAAATAAATAAAAAGAAAAAAAAATAAAAGTGAAGCTTTCAGGGAACATTACACTGGATTTTCTGGAACATTCCCTTGTAGAGTCACATTTTAGAAAGAGCTCCAAAGCCTGTTGCCTGTGAAATGTGGGACTCTGGTTAGTCACTTTGGTACATGTCTGGGCTCCAATTTGTAAGATCTCTTGTCATGAAGAGTTAGTGTTCTCCAAAATTCTGCAGAAGGGATAGCAAATCACTATTCAGCTGAAGCAACACTATCACATCTGGCTCGCTCCATCTTCTCTCTCCTTCTGTATTTTCTTTCAGATCTGGAGTAGAACTCGGGGCTTTTGCATACCAGGCAGGCATGCCACCCCTGAGCTACATCCCCTAGCACTGGTAGCTCACCTCAGCTCTCCTCCTGAACTTTAATTAAAGACCTAGGCATCTCTGCTTTCTGTATAAGTTTTGTTGTGTCCTGCCTGCCCAGTGGTGGCACTGCAGGTGTCTTTATGTGTCTGTAACATGAATGGCATATTTAGGCGCCATGAATGCATGGCTCTCCTCTGCTGATCCAGCTCTTATATTCTGTCTCCACTTGGATTAATGGCTTTGGTCTTCCTACTTAAGCCCAGGAAGAACGTGTAGTGGGGCGACAGAGTATGTAACCCTGTGGATCTACACTCAGCACACCTCTAATGGACTCAGCTCGATGACAGCTGTGACGAATACCATGGCAATTTCCCAGATAAGATTGTATCCCAATCAGGGCTACATTTCCTTCAGAGTTGCAGAGGCCATTATTATTCTTTGGAGAGGAATTCTGAGGAGGAAATAGCTGATTTAAATGCGTGCTGTCAGTTGCCAAAGGAATTGTTACAAAATACTGCTAGAATGATGTGGAAAACTGCCCGCTGGTTTGGATTCCACTTTGTGTGTGTGTGTGCCCTCTCTCATTCATCATCGGAAGTTTCCCACTTGAGCTAGCCAGGTACATGAGGGCTTGTGCCAATTAGGAGTTAAAGAGCTCTCTGGATTTCATTGTTTTGCTTGTGCAGTCTGTTGTGTTTACCCGGCCATTTCTTGTGTCCTTTTAAACTTTCCCATGGCATTCCAAGAATGTATGTATGGTACAGAAATTCCTGCCCGGTTAGTCTGTGTACTAAATTCTACTTATTCAACAAGTACTTGTTGAGTGTCTGTTACTTTTCTGAACATAAGATAATACAATGTGCTGGCCAGTTTTATGTCAGCTTGACACAAACTATAGTCATCTGAACCTCCATAAGATTTGGTGGTAGGCAAACCTGTAAAGCTTTTTCTTAATTAGTGATATGGCAGGGGTCAGCCCACCATGGGTGGGACCACGCCTGAGCTGATGGTCCTGGGTTCTATAAGAAAGAAGGCTGAGCAAACCATGAGGGACAAGTAAGTAAGCAGCCTCTGTGTCAACTCCTGCCTTCAGGTTCCCGTCCTGCTGGAGTTTCGGCTCTAATTGTTTTTGATGATGAATTGTTATATAAAAATGTAAGTGGAATACCAACCCCCCTTCAATTATTTTTGGTTTGGGTGTTTCATCACAGCAGTAGAACAATATGATAGTGGCCTTGAGCTAGTTCTCTGGACTGAAGCTGCCCGAATTTTAACCCTGGCTCCTTCAGGATGACTAATTAGCTGTGTGACCTCGTTTCGTGAACTCAGACAAAGAACTTTCATATCAATGTAAGGGATCCAGTAGCAGTAGGACCTACCTCACAGGGATAAAACAAGTTAGTATTTCATAATAGTTCATAGTAAGTATGTGTTAAAATACTCATTACATCTGCAAAGAAGACAGCATTATCTTAAGGAATTTACATCTGAGGTATATGAAAATTCACACACAGGAACAATATCAAACAAGACAGTATAGCCCCAGATGACCCACAAAAAGCACAAGTGAGCAAACAAAAAACTTAGTCAAAGTAATAAATGATTGACAAACTGAGCAATATAAAAGCTTCAAGTTTGTGGACACACACAAAAACATATTTACCACTTGTGTGTTTGACAGACTGTTAGTATTCTGGTTGTAGGACATTTGGTGTGGTGAGATTTGTATCTGTGAAAAACAGGAGAGACTTTTAGAGTCTAGAAGGAATTAACATGTTTGAATTAACTGAAAATGTCTTCAAAGTTTTCTAGAATCAGAGTTGCTTTTAAGGAAGGCTCATGGGACAGCTGTGTGTCAGGAGGGATGGAGAATAAAGGCCAGTAAAGGCTTAGGATGTTGTCAAGGTAGCTGACTTTCAGTTTCCAGGTGAATGCATGCATAGGAGGAGAGAATTACGAATATTCACCAGAGTCAATAAAAAACTTGGCCATGAAATTTTTTTTTAAAGATTTATTTATCACAAATACAGTGTTCTGTCTGCATGTATGCCTGCAGGTGAGAAGAGGGCACCAGATCTCATTATAGATGGTTATGAGCCACCATGTGGTTGTTGGGAATTGAACTCAGGACCTCTGGAAGAGCAGTCTATGCTCTTAACCTCTGAGCCATCTCTCCAGCCCCCAGCCATGAAGTTTTTGAGCCTGTATAAAATTTCAAAAAAGGGATTAACAAGACAAGACAAACTGGAATAGAAATAAACTTGGAAGGAAATTTCTGAACCCATGTACTTATGACATTTAAGTGGGAACAGGGAAGGTTAACAGTGAAATGCAAGTTTAGAGTTCTAATGTAAAGCAGACCAATTTTTCTCCATGTTAAAAGGAGCTAAGGGTAGGAGCACAGATCAAAACACCGAAGTCTCTTTCCTGAGTGGAGCCTAGTTCTGGAGGCCTTGGTAGAAAAGGACTTGTGGAAACTACTGATTCCTGAACTCTTTTCATGGCTACTTAATCAGAATTTTGATATAAAAATGGAGACTACATTTTTAGCAAGCTGCCAGTGGATTCTGATGTCTGTGTCATCACAGGGTGGTGGAAGGGACTGAACAGCTACCTTGGAGGTCTAATCCCACCCATAAGGGTGGAGACCTGTAGTGGAGGTTTGGATTGCTTTGAAAATACAGTTGTGTTGAATGAATATCACTGAAAAACAGACTCATAAAAGGGGTGTAGAAATGAGTCTAAAGATTGGCACCTGTGGGGAACACCTGGGAGAGCATATGGTCTTGATCATCAGGTAGACCTTGGAGCGGGGAGGGTATGAGTTTGGCCAATAAGACAACATCCTTGTGCATAATAGAGAGAGTGCATAGAAATGAAGGCCTGGAAACTCTAGAGGGCTTTTTTTGCTTGGCATTGCTTCGCAACACTGCTCACTGATGCTTAATTTTGAAAGACACTAGACAAAGATTGCAGCTGCTGACTTGCAGTTTAAGTTGGGCTGAGCCCAGGTGAAGGCTCCTTTAGAGCTGTGAAAGCTTGGAGTTCACAAGAAGCACTGGAACAGTCTGAGGCCCCAAGTGGGGTGTGACAACCACCTGCACATAGGCCAAGGGATGGTGAAGTTACTGCAGCCTCAAGTTAATGTGTGGCGACAGCCAGCTCCTACGCCACTGGAGTAGAGCATCTGCCTTGAGGCAGCAAACTTGGGCAGGTAGAATAGGCCATGGGAGCAGCACCTGCCCTGAGGAGGTTCAAATAATTCAAAAGCACAGGAGAGACCTTGGCTCCAATCAGCGAGTGTGACAACTGTCTTTGAGATAGCCAGGTGACCACTGGGCTGCTGCTGATTTCTGTGTTCCCTTTGGTGGATGGTAATTTGGATGGACAGCTGATTAATTGCCCCAAGGATTTACACCTGAGAATGTCTTCATTTTGGTATCCTTTCTAATGTGCCTAGGGTGGGTTGGCTAGAAGCTGTTTAGAGTTATTAATAAATAGTTTAATGGTACACCAACAGAGTCCTGCTAACCTACCTGTATTCTCAGACACCCTACCTCTTAATACCACCACCTTGGCCAGGGAATGAAGTTAGTGTGCGATTTTTGAGAGAACACAAACATCCTATCCTTTGCACCAAGTTAAAGGAAGAAATTTATTTTTGTTTTGAAAAGATTTCTTTAGGTAGTCTAGGCTGATCTCAAATTCACATTCTCCTGATGGGGTAGTGTTACGCATTCTAAATGTTAATTAATTGGTCCTGCTTGCTGTCTGTTACTTATATTGACTCTGATTGGTTAAATAAAATGCTCAGGCCTGAGACTGGGCAAAGACAGAGAAAGGTGGGACTTCCTGAGATTAGAACAGGAAGTCTTCACTTTAGACAGAGGATTAAAGCATTCCAGCTAGCAGCAGGAAGAAGGCATTCCAGCCAGGAGCAGCAGTAAAGGAGACACACACCATGGGTTAGAAAAAAGAACCTCATTCCACATGGCCCGGAACATCTGCATAGTGTGGAGAATCGCAGTCCAAGGGGATATATGTATATATGGGGGCATATTTGGGTAATAGAATTATGAACTAGTTTAGATGAGCTAGGATTGCACAATTTAGGCCAAGGCTTATTAAAATCCATGTGGTGTCTCTGTGTGCTCATTTATAATGACTGCTTAAAGATTAACAACTGCCCGAACCAGTTAACAATAATCTAAATACTGTTAAATAATTTAATTAACCATTTCTATAAATGGCGCCCAACGTAATTTAATTAATTTTTTTTCCTACATACTCCCTTCCTCTGCCTTCCAATTGGGATTACAGGCATGTACCACCATGCCCAACTGGTTTCATTTTTCTTCTCTCTCCTGCTCTTCCCTTTTCTCCCTTCCTCTTTCTTGTTTTGAGGATGGAACCCAGATTCTAGGGCATTCTAGGCAAGAATTCTAAGAGCTGTACCACAGGCTCAAGAAATCCTTAACCCAAGCCAAGAAATGAACAGATGTATGTGTATTTATGGAAACTAGGGCTATTGATTTGCTTCTTCTGTTTTCTCTTTTCAGATTGCCATCGTGTAATCATAACCTGCCTGTTCTCCATACATATGTCTAAGGCAGGAATCATGTTTACCTAGCACCAATAACCTGCAGATTGAATGGAAATAGTGTGCAGATAGACCAGCTGGCTTTGAATATTCGCTCTTCATTATTCCTCTTTCATATTCCCATGGCTGCTGGAGCTCTGGGGACCTCCTGCCTTTCACAGCACTTTCCTAACCAGAAGAGACACATTGTGGGCCAAATTTACATCAGTAGTCATTTTGTGATATCTCAACTTTTCCCCATAACTGAATATACCATGTGATATATATGGTGTTATTTTAGAAATATGGACTCTTCCTTTTGCAACTAAATGTACTAAAGATATGATTCTAAGGTTTGTTGTTGTTGATTATTTTTAGTATGTGGTTGAATGGGCTGCCATACATAAAAATACTTACAAGATACTAACCTGTAATTGTAGACATGCAATACTTTTGGAAAATCATGACTAGATTTTTCTTATCCCATTAAAACAGTGAAGAGATTTTTATTAAAATTTAATAATATATTCTTACTTTCAGATTTTTAATAGATTGCTTTTGCACATGCAGATCTCCCTGAGTTCATATCAACATGCTACTCTTCTCCAGTTGTCAAAAGCTTCTTAACTTGGTCACATATGAACACTACTTTCACCAGGTGTGGTGGTTGAATCTATGTGTCCACCTGACTGAGTCATTGGCTGTCCAGATTAACCATTGTCCTGACTTTGTCTTATTTATAAATAAATGTTTTAAAGTGTGGTTATCAC
Source organism: Lophiomys imhausi (assembly GCA_907164525.1). Taxonomy (NCBI): domain Eukaryota; kingdom Metazoa; phylum Chordata; class Mammalia; order Rodentia; family Muridae; genus Lophiomys; species Lophiomys imhausi. The sequence continues at coordinate 4,405,602 of CAJQZJ010018033.1, forward strand.
TTGACTAGGCTGGATCAGCATCCAGATACTTTATCAAACAGAGGTCTAAGTATTGCTTTATGGCATTTTTTTTTAAATGAGAAGGTGCTAGATAAAGCAGATTATCTTTTATGTGGATGGGCCTCATCTAATCAGCTAAGGGCCTTAAGAGAGAAGATTGCATGCTTCATAATAGTGAAGTGAAGAATTTGCCTTTGGGATGGTCGTCAGACTGAAGACTCCGGTACAAACTTCTGCCTCTTTGTCTCTCACCTCTGTTCTTCTGAAGAATCTTGTCTAATAAAATGAATTAGAGAAGTACTTTCAATCTGAAGCAGGTTGTGATTTAAGATATTCTAATAAATCTATCTGGTTAATTTAATACACTAAAAAAAAAAAATCTTCAAACAAAATAAAACCTGGCCACACTCATCCTTGCTCTAATGTGGTTCTATCTTTTGTCAAATGAACCAGAAATAGAGACTCAGCAATAAGACTGGCTTCGAGGGAGGTTCCAAAGAATCATCTGCATTCAGATTGACAACTCTAGCTTACCTTCTTTAATGATCTTGTGGACTTTAGGTATTATGGTATCAGTTGATGCCAATGTTAAAGATACTGTATTTTCTTTCATACAATTGCTTTATAGTGATTGGTTAATTAAACTCTGAAAGCTCTGGTGTTAAGAAAAGGGAGCCCATGGCTCCCTGACTTCTGGAATTGAATTAGGCTTTCACAGTAACTTCATATTGTTTCAAGGAAGAAAGCAAGAAGAATGACATTTGAAGTCATAGGAGGAGCAGGAACAGGTATGAGTTAATTGCCTGCCTTGGAATTTTGCCAAAAGACAGGTGTTAATAACTTTTTATCCATAAAAAGTGCCAGGAATGCTCTTTAATGAAATCCACTATTGTGAATTTTGACTCCCTGTTCAATCAGAAAGTGATGCTCCCGTCAAATAGAATGCACTTGCATTTAAACCTGTGATAAGCACGAACCCATAGCCTCCTGAACTGGTTTCTAGATCCTTGCAAGCAGAGGAAATGCTTGCAGAGGTGTTTTCTGGTCTTTCAAGTGGAAGACGAGGGAAGCACATGTGAAACAGCTACTCTGGCATCTTTGTTTTGTTTTGTTTTGTTTTTTGAGACAGGGCGTCTCTGTGTATCCCTGGCTGTCCTGGACTCACTTTGTAGACCAGGTTGGCCTTGAACTCAGAAAGATCCTCCTGCCTCTGCCTCCCAAGTGCTGGGTGTAAGCCACCACACCCAGCCATTATAGACAGCTGTGAACTGCCATATGGTGCCGGGATTTGAACCCGGGTCCTTTGGAAGAACAGCCAGTGCTCTTAACTGCTGAGCCATCTCCCCAGCCCGGCATGTTTTTTTAATGGAGAATATTTTCCTAGGACCAGCTCATGCATTAGTTCTCTACCTTCTCCTTGGTAGAGAAAAGGTATGTTGTGGATGAGCAAGAGAGAAGACGGGGAGAAGGAGGATATTTAAGATTTCTGCTCATGGAAGATGTTAACATTCTGTGATGCCAGTAGATCCTTTGGCTAAGTTCAAAACTAAGAACCTAGAGAAGTCTGTTTTGTATACAATGGTTAGGGAAAAGAGTATTTGCTAAACAGTCATCTACATGCCTTGCCACATGAACACAGCTAAATTTCAGTCAGAATCAATGTTCTCATCTTACATAGAAATGATACTAATAGCGAGCAGTTACCTTAAGGGACTGGAGGAGGTATATGGACATGATCTATTAAAAAAAAAAAAGCACAGTCAAGTTAGTATGAATGTTGAGTCACATATAGATAGACCTTTAAACTCATGGAGATGGTTAGATAGTAGAATGTTAAAGTCAGGGGCCAAATATGTATAAACTGGACATTGGGAAGGTATACTGGGCCATTTAACTCTCATAAATGTGGCATATTTATATCTATTGTGTTGTATAATACTTACTGTTATAAGAGGAGGAACCATCTGTTGGACTGAAAGGGGAAACTTCTTGGGGGAAGAGAGTGGAAGGGCGGGATAGGAAGGGGGAATAGGGAGGGGTTTGTGACTGAGATGTAACTTGAAGAAAAAAAAATAAAGTATTTAAAAAAAAAAAAAGCACAGTCCCCAAGGACAAAGCCTTTGAAAAATGCCAGCTCTTACTATGAATTTCTATTGCAACCATGTAGGAAAGTGAGAAATTAGGGTAAACAAGATGATGAGGGGAGAAGAAATTCGTGATCAACATAGAGGTAATAAGATCAACTTAAATTCCATGGTCACATAAAGGGTGTAAGAAGAAGCTAGGCATAGTGGTGAGTATCTTTAATGCCAGCACTCAGGAGGAAGAGGAAGGAAGGTTGAAAGTTTAAAGCCATTTTGTTTTAGATATTTAACTCTTTTTCAAAAAAAGGGGGTAGAGTAGAGTATAGGAGGGGTAGTTTATGTTCTTAACCAGCCAATTCATAATTATGGTCCCACATGTTATGAGTTGTCAGAAATTTGCTCCTACTGTTTTCTCTGTGTTGTGAATTATATGCACATCATGCTATAAAACAATGGACAAATTCAGCCAAAGCCAACATCTTGTTTATTAGGCAATTTGGCAAACAAGATAAAACTACATACTTGAAGGAACATACACAGCATAGGAAAAGGCAGTAATTAAAACAAAAATGTGCACCATAATGAATATGTTTAAGTAAGGAGCTGTTGACAGCATGTGCAATGTGTAGAAATACTGTATTTTAACTAAGATTTTAAATTCCCAGAGATTTGTCCATTTTAACAGAATTGCACATCTTTAGGAAGAAAATGCTAAGGACAAGTTGAGATTAAAACAAAAGTTACTGTATCGCTATGGGGCTGACTCTTATTTCTGGGAGACTGAGTCTGACCACAGCTCCTTTGACATCATTGATCACCACACCACTCCATCATGATGGCTACACAATGGTCTGGGCTCACGCCACTTAGGCACGTTTGATTGCTCTATGTAGATACCGCCTTAGTCTTGACATTTAATCTCCTCAGTCTCTAATATTACTTCCTTCCATCTGATAAAAAGCAAGTTGAAAAGCTCAGAATTCCTTAGTTCTATTGAGCTAGAAAATCATCTCTTTTAGTGGCATTTAACTGCTGAGCTTTGATTTCCATAAAAGGAATATAGTGGTATTTGCTTATCTCTAATCTGAGACCAGCTCCTTCCATAAATATGTTAGATGACCTAAAGCTATTTTTAACAATAGTACCAGGGATAACAAGGGACGACAGCTTCTCTGCCATTTCACGCACACACACGTTTCCACAGACGGGTCTCACAGATGGCTTGCTTAGCAGGCGAGGAGAGGACTTAACCCAGAACTCCCAGCCTCCTCTCTGCTCAAAAACTCTTCCCTTCCGTACTCCCAATTCACACCTGCGCAGTATGGCAGTGAAGGAGCTTTGCCCTCAGTCAATGTGAGCTTTAATTGAACATCTGCAGTTCCAGCGTTCATTTCTGTATGTGGTCTGCTAGAACAGACTGCTACAGCTTTGCTGGTGTTCATTTCATCCGGACATTGATTTCTCTTAGATATTTATTTCTCCTAGACGTTTGATTCTCCCAGTTTCAGAGGCTCGAAGCCTGGGATAAGGATGATTGGCGGTGCCATTGAGGTCTGGCAAAGTTCCTATCTGGGTTGCACACAGTTGACTTATTCCGCATTCCTCATGTAGCAGGGGTGAGGAAGCTCAGGGTCATTTACAAGAACGCTCATTCTGTTTAGAGGGGTTCCCTCTCAAGATTTAATCGGGTCCCAAGGCCCCCAGCTCCCCGTGACATTACATTGGGGTTAGGGATTCAATATATAAAATTGGGGGGGGGGGGACAAACATTCAGTCTATAGGTTCTACTTTGTTCTTGAATGATTTAAAGTAGAACACAGATGTTGACATTGTTTTAGCTCGTTTCCCAGTTAGAGGTTTTTCGTGGGGCACTCTAATTTCCCGATTCTGTCAGTTTATCCAAGTAAGTAGAAAGTCAAGATTCTCTTTATCGGCTGGCTTTTAGAAGGTGTTTTTCCTCCCTGAGTGTTTTCCCTCGGGGCATCACATTAGCTCCTCTATTCCAAAAGGACATGGGATCAGGCTACAAGCCAGTTGCAAGTCAAACTCGAGTAAGGAAGAGTGGAAGATTGGATGGGAGAGTCTTTGTTTCACTTGCTTGCTTTCGTTTGTTGACTTGACCAGTATTGATACAGTGCATGTTGCACTGTGGATTCAAAGGTGGGTGGATGTTTTGTTTGTTCTCGATGAGTTTAGAAAACAATGAAGGCTAATAAGTTATTCCAAATCAATACGGAACTACCACAATGGAGGTAGCACATTCCTAGTCCTTGTCAGTAGGGACCTGGAAAGTTCTCTGGAGTCAATGCCTTCCAAACAAGACACAGAGATCAGTTTACCTCTATTCATAGAGGCATTTAAGACTAGTGCAATAGCATGATTGCTTTGGTGATAGTCACTTTGTGACTGAATTTGAGACTCACTCTGTGGGAAGGAATATGTATTTGGTACAAACCTGGTCAAATGCTTATAACCAGGGAGTCCATAGGCCCGAGGAGAGAACATACTACCATTGCTATCCTAAATGAACATACTGTCAACTGGCCTTCTAAATATGTATGATTATATCCACAAGCTGTGAGGCTCTCAGCCTGGGGAAATGAAGTTCCTTTGTGCAGAGGGTTACTATTTACAAGAGACTCATATGTGATTACAGTGCTGAGAAAAAGTGAGTGTTGAGTGCTCAGCCTTAATGAGACATCTGGGTAACTAATACCCACTCCAGGGTATTAGAAGGTCCAGGGGGTATTACAGAAGAGAGGGTAGAAAGAATTAAAGAGCCAGGGGACAGGGAAGTGTGTCATGAAATACTGTCATCCAGATATGACACTGCTGATACAGCCATGCGTACACAGCCATTATGGATACCTGCAGGAGACTGGGCCCTCCCCAACTTCCCATCGTGGGACAGGAGTGTCCATGAGACCCCAACCCTTCTTGAGGTGCTAATGACTGCCAATGGTTCCTAGAGGAGGGTTCTCTAATGGTGTAGCCTCTAGGTGGGAAGAATGTGGTTCAGAGACAAGAAAGGGAGATGCTAGAGGACAATTGGATAAATATCATAATACATGATATATGACACTATCAAAAAATAAAGAATAAATAGTGCAGAGGGAGCAGGCAAAGGAAAGCAGCATGCGCAAAGACTCGGAATCTCATTCATCTCCATGTTCCTTTATGTCCCTCTGGCCTGTCAGACTCCTTTCTCAACAGACTAAATGGAGAAGTAGAGAAGTCAAATGCCCAGGACCACATAGATAAACCTAGGTCTAAGAAGACTGAGTGTCAAATGTGGAAGCATATGGACTTTCCTTCTTTCTTATTTTCTTCCAGTTTATACCAATAGTTCAAGATTTTTGTAGACAACAGAGAACACAATTTGCTCCCACCATCACTCATTGAGACCCATCTTTTTTTTTTAAGATTTATTTATTTATTTTACATAGATGAGAGCTCTATCTGCATGTACCCCTTCATGCCTGAAGAGGGCATCAGATTTCATTATAGATGGCTGTGAGCCACCATGTGGGTGCTGGGAATTGAACTCAGGACCTCTGGAAGAGCAGCCAGTGCTTTTAACCACTGAGCCATCTCCCTGGTCCCGGAGATCCATCTTTTATTCACAATGGACAATAATTTCCAGTGGGCTATTTCATACTTTTCTAGAAAAGCATACTGCAGACACATGGCCTAGTAAAGTAGTCAGTAGGTATTCCACCACCATTCTTACAAACTGGACTCTTGCAGCTGATATTCTTGAAGGCTTAAACGTTCTCAAGTAACAGTGAGAAGGTTCGTCACACTCCTTTGCTGGAGCATTATGGTTTCTCCCAATCCCCACATAGATTTTTGCATGACTACTCGGTGTTCCCAGCTGCTGCTGGTGCCCATAATACTTCCATCCACATTATATCTTGCTATTAAAAACTTAGAGAAACTCAGAGACTATAGGGATTAGAAGAATAATCAGCATTATCTCAACTATATCATGGGTAAAAAGAGCATCTGTAGGCTTCCCTGGTTTCCTACCTACTATTGAAAGTACTGTTTCTTTTGAGATAATGTAAGATCATTTGTAAGTAAAGTGCTATTAAGTGCTTATGTTAAACTTTCACATAGGTTAGAAAGAATAAGTAGAATATAGTGACTGGCAATAATTGAGTGAATATTATGTACAAAGTACTATGCTAAGAGTTATATGCATGTTAGATCATGTAATCTTTGTCAAATCTTAGAATAGCATAGTATATTATAACAGCACCCATATTATGAAAGACACAAATGATGTGTGTAGGTTTAAGTATTTTGAATATGGTAAATATTGAACTGGAATTAGACCCAGGCAAACCAGCTTGAGGAGTCTGTGCTCATAAGCAGTGCACTTGACAGTCTCTTTATCAAGACCACTACAGGCTATTTGAGAGAATAATATCTTAGAGCTTTCATTGCACAATCAGGTAGTGGGTAGTACTTATGTGAAGTAGTAGTATCTTGATAGAATATTAATTAAAAACAAAGTGAAAAGAATAAGTTCCAGTATATACTGGAAAAATTAGATAATAAATGTTCCTAAATTCTCAGATGAAATATTTTTTTCTGTGTGCTGTTATATCTTATATAATCATCACTAATAATATTGTAACTTTCTCATTGAAATTAAAATGATTAAAAAGTTTCTTCTGAATCAATTTATGCATATTCATCATTCATTGCTTCCTAGATGTTCATTTATCTCAATTTGTCCTGGCGTTATGCAAATGGATTACTAAACACATTAGCATTATGTTTAGGAATTATGCAAAGTATTTGCATCAATATAGTCCAATTTTAAAAATCTTGTGTTATAAGATGGACACATGAATGTGAAGTGATACAAACACTTTGAAAGACAATATGGTAGTTCGTTAGCAAAACAAACACACAATACAATCCAGCCATCTCACTCCTTTGAATATACCCAAAGAAGACTGATTTCAACTTATATCACACTTTTCTGACAGATGGGTTCAGATCATTGAGTCATATTGTGTCATCAAATGAGCTATAAAGCAAATTACAGATTTTTAGATTTTGGGATTGAAGATAATGACTCGTGTTTTACATTTCATGTATTATTTTTTTTAATTAAAAATTTAGAAATTTAAAAAAAAAACTACTCCATTTAACCTCTAAAAATTAGTGAGTCCAGACTGGTCTCAAACTCACTATGTGACCAAGCATGACTTTGAACTTCTGATTCTTCTGGCTCTTCCTCATCATTGATACTGGATCTACAAGTGTGTACCCTTATGTCCAGTTTGTGCGGAGCAGATGATGAGCCCTAGCCTTCATGCATGTTAGGCCAGCACTCTACCAACTGAGCTACATCCCTAGTCCCACCATTTAACCATTTGCTATACAGTTTGTTGATAGTAATTATGGTCACAATGTTGTGCAATTTTTATGATTACCAAACTATCATCCCAATGTACTTTCCATAGCCAGAAATAGTATGTTACTAGTTTTTCCTAGTCCCGGTTCCTGATAACTTCCTATCTGTGCTTTGCCTCTTTGAAGTTGCCTAGTGTACATATTTCATGTGAGTGGAGTCACATGACATTTGTTATGTTGTGTCTGGTTTATTTCCTTAGCATACAATTTTCAAAATTTACTTGTTCATTTCTTTTTATGCTAAGTGACAATCTGCTTAGGCATTTTCATTCCAAAGTTGATTATCAGCCAGCCTATCAGTTTAGAGACTGTGATATGCAGTGTGCTGTAGAATGAAAAAGGCAGAGGAAAGAGAAGGCAGCTCACAGCGCTTTCTGTGTGTTTATCAGCTTCACTATGGGAGAGGAGAGAACTCTTTGAAAGGGTAGATGTCCACTTGCTCTCCTAGGATTTAGGAAAATGAATTTTAACCATTGGTATGTAATTTTTTTAAAAAGCACATTGCTAAATCTGAATTTGAGAGTGAAGAATTTCTTCTCCAGGGCTGGATGTGGAGTACCTGACTAATAAGAGGGAGGCTTATCTCTAGTAATGGCAATAATAATGATAACAACAAAAAGAGAACTTTTAGATGACGTCTTTACAAACACTCATATTTTATTTCACATGTCACTATAAAAAGATTACTATTCTGCATATATTAATTCAGGAAATTATTATGGTGGCAGCTATTTGTTAACCAGTTATTTTCCAACTAAAAAACACAGAGACCTGTTAGATTTATAATAAGCCTTAAAGCCCTACAACTGGGCAGATGTCAACCCTCTAAACTACTTGTCTACTTCCCTGCCAAAATCCCCATATACTTGCACATGTTCAATTTGGGCTGCTCCTGCTCCGTCAGGCCAGTCCAAAGAGCAAGCTACTCTTGGCCACGTGCTTACTGTCCATGCTACTCCATGGCAACCCTCTTGTCCTGTCTCCGATTTTCCTTCCTAGAGTCCCAGAGTCCCTATCTCCATACTAGGAAGTCCCGCCTTCCTATTGTCTCTCTGCCTAGCTATTGGCTGTCAGCAACTTTTATTATCCAATCAGGGATAATTGGGAAGCCTTTCTCCCATCACATGGATACAGGAGATGGTTCAGCTTTCATAGAAATGTCCCTGACAGGACAGTAACCAAATCTCAGGGTACTGAAATCAGAATCTGAAAACACAGTGCACAAGACCCTCTTCCAACATGTCACCTACTTAGCGGTTCTAAAGAAACAGTAGAGAGACACAAGTGAGTATGGCTGTCTCTAGAATTCACAAGTACACAAGCAGTTGATGCCACCTGTAACTACTACTGTAACTCCGACGACTAATATGACCGTCTCTAAATTCACAGTTGTATATGAAGCTTTCGCAGTTAAGCTTACACAGTTGTTAAGAGAAATAAAAGAGAAGAGAAAGAGCAAAAAGATTCCTGTATTGGTTCTAAGACCCTCACCCTCCAAATTTAAAAAGAAAATACACAGCATCAATATTGACTGTTGCTTTAACTTACTTTTTCAATGAGACTACTGTTTCCAGGTAAGCATTATTTGGATATCTCTGCCTGAGAGAAATGATTATTAAAAACAAAACAAACAAACTTATTAACAAAAACTACAAAATAAAGGTTTAAAGGGTAAAATTTATACTTGATATATTTGCATACTGTCATTTACATTCTTTTTTTTTAATAATTTATTTTTTATTTCTTCAAGTTACATTTCAATCACAATCCCCTCCCTACTCCCCCCTCCAGTCCCACCCTTCCACCCTCCTCCCCCTCAACCCCCCCATCCTCTTCCCTTTTGCTTTTTTTTTTTTTTTTAGTTTAAGGTATTTATTTTTCCCCCCAACAG
>CAJQZJ010018033.1:4416279-4437796 GCA_907164525.1 Lophiomys imhausi
TGTCTTGGCAGAGCTAGGCTGTCGACTTATCTGCTTCCAAGTTTTGTCCTTTTTGGACAGAAGTCTGTCTACAGTTGAAGCAAGTGGTTTTTCTTGCCAAGAGAATGGCTTACCACCAATTCAATCATCTCCCACTGGAGATTCTTCGATGCTCATCTTCTACTTGGAGTAATATAGGGGGTGCTGTCAGGAGCTGACATGTCTTGATATCAAAAAATCTTAAGTTAAGAAAACATCTTTGAATGCCATATTCTGCAGATCTCTTGAGGTTTTTGAAGATGCCCTATCTATCTCTTATATTTAGATAAGCAAATATTGCTTGTCTCTTAGCAACTTGATTTCTGAGTAGCTTAGAAAATAACTGTGATAGACTGTCATAGTAACTAACAAAATGACACGTTTTCATGACTATTAGTTTCCATTTCTTAATTATCCTAAACAGTTTATGTCGGTTGGTAGCGAGAGGTCAAAACTTGACATTTCATTTTTAAGTATTACTACGAACAGTACCTTTAAGAAGCGTTACCCTTAATTTTGTATCAATATACAAAGATCAACACCAATGTGGCCAAATATAATCTTAATTTTGTATCAATATACAAAGATCAGTACCAATGTAGCCCAATACAATCTTAATTTTACAATAATATACTAGAGTCAATACCATTGTGGCCAAATATAATCTTAATTTTGTATCAATATACAAAGATCAATACTGATGTAGCCCTATACAATCTTAATTTTGCATTAATATACAATGATCAATACCAATTTAGCCAAATATAATATTAATTTTGTATCAGTATACAAAGGTATAAGGCTATATTCAAAAATCTGTCCTTTTTTCTTGATCTTTCCTATACTATGTCTATGTCCCATTTTTCCCAAATCTGTTCACTCCTATATAGGAGAGAAAGGAGGATACAGAAAAGCAAAAGAGAGAAGTCCTTGGGTCTAACCTCCAAAACCCATTTAACAAGACCATTTAACAGCTTGTAGTCTTTTCCCCTAAATAACAAAATTTTCTATTATCTATCAAATAACCAAAGGGGGAGAACACCCTCCCAACCTTCTGGGGATGGGAGGTTGTTCTCTTAAAATGACTTCCTGCTGATTTGGGACGTAGTAAACCTGTTTGGGGCCCAAATAAGAATGGAAAAATGGTTAAAAATGTTAATAGAATCATTTGATGTTCAGTCCCTTTGTGCTCAGCTATTTAGATGTCCTACGAAGTTCATAGACAGAAGCTGATCTTCAGAACTTTACTGAAGATCTGGCTGGAGTAGTCTGTGGAGCTGAACGATCTTAGCGATTTTGAGTTGTTGTGGTTATAGACTTTTAAGGAAACTGCTATTGAAGAAGTCTGCAAGGCTGGATCATCTGGGCCACTCATCTTCTTTGGTGTCTGATCTGTTTTCTGCTGAGGTTTCCGTTGTCCAGTTGTCCCTGGATTCCTTGAATGGTTGCTTTAAATCTCCTGGAAAGATAAGAACAGAGCCCTGCCCTAATCCTAACTCTGGGACAATTAACTTTTTTTGGGGGGTCAGGTAATATTTTACCTGGAGCAAATTTGGTTTTTTTGATAATATATAAAGTATTACCTTTCTTTTTTTTTAATACTTTATTTTTTTTCTTCAAGTTACATCTCAGTAACAAACCCCTCCCTATTCCCCCTTCCTAACCCGCCCTTCCACTCGCTTCCCCCCAGAAGTTTCCCCTTTCAGTCCAACAGATGGTTCCTTCTCTTATAACAGTAAGTATTATACAAACAATAGATATAAATATGCCACATTTATGAGAGTAAATTGGCCCTGTATACCTTCCAAATGTCCAGTTTATACATATTTGGCCCCTGACTTTAACATTCTATCTAACCAACTCCATGACTTTAAAGGTCTATATGTGACTCAACATTCATACTATCTTGCAACACACTTTTAAGAGTATCTTCTTAGATCTATAACACCCTCTTGATTCCTAAACAGTTCAAAATTTAACTATGAGACTCTAGCTGTCTATTCTTCAACCAAATCAGAGACCTGAGAGGGATAAATATATTTGCTTATATAGGAAGTGCAGGGCCTGCAGCTTCCAAAAGTAAGAAAGAACATACCAATGACTGCCTGGACAGTTCCCATTTTCTCTCCATACATTCCAGCATCAATCTTCAGCCTTTGGGTCCTGTTTCTCTGACAGACATTTGTTGTAGAGCAGGGATTATGAAGGACTTACCTACCCTGTCTTGGCAGAGTTAGGCTGTCGACTTCCCTGCTACCAAGTTTTGTCCTTTTTGGACAGCAGTCTGTCTGCAGTTGGTGCAAGGGGTTTTTTCATGCCAAGAGAAAGGCTTGCCAGTAATTCAACCATCTTACAGTGGAGGTTCTTCGATGCTTATCTTCTACTTGGAGTAGAATAGGGGGTGCTGTCAGGCGCTCATATGTCTCGATATCAAAAAAAAATATTGATTTAAGATAACATCTTTGAATGCCATATTCTGCAGATCTCTAGGGGTTTTTGAAGATGCCCTATCCATCTCTTGTATTTAGATAAGCAAATGTTGCTTGTCTCTTAGCAACTTGATTACTGGGTAGTTTAGAGAATATCTGTGATAGACTGTCATAGTAGCTAACAAAGTGACATGTTTGCATGACTAGGAGTTTGTTTTAACTATCCTAGACCGTTTTAGACAGTTGGTATCAAGAGGTCAGCGCTTCACATTTTATTTTTAAGTATCTCTAGGTATGATACCATTGGGAAGCATTACCTTTAAATTTGTATCAATATACAAAGATCTGTTCAATTGTGGTTAAATATACTCTTAATTATGTATCAATATACAAAGATCAATGCCTATGGAGCCCAATATAATCTTAATATTACGTCCATATGCAAGGGTCAATACCATTGTGGCCAACTATAATCTTAATTTTGTATCAATATACAAAGATCAATACCGATGTAATCCAATACAATCTTATTTTTGCACAATAAACAATGGTCAATACCACTTTAGCCAAATAAACTACTAATTTTGTATCAATATACAAAGGTATAAGGGCATATTCAATAATCTGCCCCTTCTTCTTGGACCTTCCTGTGCTATGTCTATATCTCATTTTTCTCATGCCCATGCACTCCTACATAGGAGAGGAAGAAGGATACAGAAAAGGAAAAGTAGGAATTCCCTGGGGCTAACCTCCAAAACCCATTAAGACAGGACCATTTATCAGCTTGTAGTCTCTTCCCCTACATAACAGAGTTTTCAGTTATCCTTCAAATAACCAAAAAGAAGGGCGGAGAAACACCTTCCCCACCCTCTGGGCATGAGACGTCGCTCTCTTAAAGTGACTTCCTGCTGATTTGGGTCGTAGTAGACCTGTTTGGGGCCCCGAACCCAAATGGGAAAAATGATTAAAAATGTTAGTACACGCCTTTTATGTTCAGTCCTTCTGTTCTCAGCTGTTTAGATGACCTAAGGGGTTTGTAGGCAAAAGCTGATCTTGCAGGTTTCACTGAGGTTCCTGCCGGGGCATTGTGTAGAGCTGAGCAGTCCCAGTGACATTGGACTGCCGTGGTGGTTGCAGGCCCCCGATGGAGACAGCTATTGAGGAAGTCTGCCAGGCAGAATCAACTGGGTCACTCGTCCTCCTTGGTGCCTGATTCTGCTCTCTGCTGAGGTTTCCGCTGTCCAGCCGTCCCCGGGCTCCCCTAATGGACGCTTCGATTCTCCTGGAACGATAAGAACAAAGCCCTGTCCCAATCCCAACCCTAGGACAATTGCCCTCTTTTTTTTGGGGGGGGATAGGGGGGCTATGTAGTACTTCTCCTGAAGCAAATTTGGCCTTCTGACAACATACAAAGCGTTATCTTTCAATCCGGGTTAAAGAAGAAATCATTCTGTCACCTTGGAGCTAAACCAGCTCTGGTGTATATATTTTGAGATCCCAAAGGACAATCTGCCTGCATCGAGAAGGCCTTTTGTAAGTAGCCTCCAAACCTAGGTCCCTCCAAATCCCTTGTGTGTGTCTCTGAACTCTAATTATTGGGATCAGGGACCTGTGTTTCCCATCTGAAGGGATCAAAGATGTGTTCCACCACTCCTGGATCGAAGTCTTTCTCTATTTAGAGTTTGCCCAGCATCAGGCTGACCCTGAGCTCCGGGATCTGCCCGTTTCTGTCTCCAGTGTGCTGGGAGCTGGGACCAAGGCTGTACTCTTCTTGAATGGTGGGACCAAGAGTATGCACCCTCACCACCGCGCTCAGAATACATAAAACCACCAACTCTACGCTGCCCCCCTCCCCCCGTCTCCGCTGAAGTCAAAGGCATGGGCCAATACCACAATTCTCTTGTATTTTACCTTAGCTCCACGTCTTCTCTACACCTGGAGGTCTGCAAAACCAGGCCGAATGGCTGTATCCTCTGTTCCATTCACAGTATTTCAGCCCTGCCCCATGCCTTTTTTTTTAGTTAATAAATTTATTTGTTTGTTGCTTCAGGTTACATCCTTATCATATTGTCCTCTTTTCCCGCTTCCCAGCCCCACCCTCACATGCTCTACCCCCTGACCCTTCCGTCTTGTTCCTCTGGGGTGGAGTGTCCCTGCCTAACATTCTCTCACCACAGATCAATTTTTATCCCTTTGATCTCCTTTAGTTGTCTTATTGCTCTAGCAAGGACTTCAAGTATTATATTGAAGAGATATGGTGAAAGTGGACATCCTTGTCTTGTCCCTGAGTTTAGAGGAAATGCTTCAAGCTTCTCTCCATTTAATTTGATGTTGGCTACTGGCTTGCTGTATATTGCCTTTATTATTTCTAGGTATGGTCCTTGTATGCCCGTTCTCTCCAGAACTTTGAGCATGAAGGGGTGTTGGATTTTGTCAAATGCTTTTTCTGCATCTAGCGAGATTATCATGTGTTTTTTTTTCTTTCATCTTGTTTATGTGGTGAATTACATTGATAGACTTTCGTATATTGAACCATCCCTGCATTCCAGGGATGAAGCCTACTTGATCATGGTGTATGATACTTTTGATGTGTTCTTGAATTCGGTTTGCTAGTATTTTATGAAGTATTTTTGCATCTATGTTCATGAGGGAGATTGGTCTGAAGTTCTCTTTCTTTGTTGGGTCTTTGTGTGGTTTAGGAATCAGAATGACAGTGGCCTCATAGAATGAGTTTGGCAGTGTTATTTCTGTTTCTATGTGGTGGAAGAGTTTGACAAGTAATGGTGTTAGTTCCTCTTTTAAGGTCTGGTAGAATTCCGTGCTAAAGCCATCTGGCCCTGGGCTTTTTTTGGTTGGGAGATTATTAATGACTGTTTCTATTTCCTTAGGTGTTATTGGGCTGTTTAAGCTGTTAATCTGATTTTGATTTAGTTTTGGTAGGTGGAATTTATCGAGGAAATTGTCCATTTTGCTTAGGTTTTCAAATTTAGTGGAATATAGATTTTTAAAGTAATGCCCGAATATTTTCTGGATCTCCTCAATGTCTGTTGTTATTTCTCCCTTTTCATTTCTGATTTTGTTGATCTGTGTTCTTTCCCTTTGCCTTTTAGTTAATTTGGCTAGGGGTCTGTCTATTTTGTTGATTTTCTCATAGAACCAACTCTTGGTTTCATTGATTCTTTGTATAGTTCTTTTTGATTCTAAGTTGTTGATTTCAGCTCTAAGCTTGATGATTTCCTGTCTTCTGCTCTTCTTGGGAGTGTTTGTTTCTTTTTTTTCCAATTCACCCAGCTTAGCTGTTAGTTCACTAACATGAGCTGTCACAATTTTCTTTTTGAAAGCACTTAGTGCTATGAACTTTCCTTGTAGCCCAGCTTTCAATGTGTGGAAAACCTTTTCCCAGCCCTTTACTCTGAGGCAGTGTCTATCTTTCATAGTTAGATGTGTCTCTTGTATACAGCATAAGGAAGGGTCTTGCTTGCGGATCCACTCTGTAAACCTATGTCTTTTTATTGGGGAGTTGAGACCATTGAAGTTGATGGATATTAGTGACCTGGGTTTGTTATTTCCCATTAGTTTGGTATAGGTGGTGGTCCTGTGCCTCTTTTGGTTTAGTTGCTGAGGGGTTTTCTATCCCCTTTGTTTTCTTGGGTGGAGTTTTCTTCTCTGGGTTGGGATTTTCCTTCTAGGATTTTCTGTAGGGCTGGGTTTGTGGATAGATATTGTTTAAATTTGATTTTGTCATGGAATATCTTGTTTTCTCCATCTATGTTGATAGAGAGTTTTGGTGGGTAAAGTAGTCTGGCTGGGCACCTATGATCTCTCAGGACTTGTAGTATATCTGACCAGGCCCTTCTAGCTTTTAACGTTTCTGGGAAGAAGTCAGGTGTAATTCTGATGGGTCTGCCATTGTATGTGACTTGACCTTTTTCTGTTACAGCTTTTAATATTCTTTCTTTGTTCTGTACATTTGGGGTTTCAATTATTATGTGGCGAGAGGAGTTTCTTTTCTGGTCTAATCTGTTTGGTGTTCTTTAAGCCTCTTGGATTTTTATTGGCATCTCTTTTTTCAGGTTTGGGAAGTTTTCCTCTATGATTTTGTTGAAGACATTTCCTGGACCTTGGAGTCGGGAGTCCTCTCTTTCCTCTATACCTATAATTCTTAGGTTCCATCTTTTCATTGAGTCCCTGATTTCTTGGATGCTGTGGGTGAGAGATTTTTTTAGCCTTCTCATTTTCTTTGGATGTTGTACTGATTTCTTCCACTGAATCTTCCATGCCTGAGATCCTGTCTTCCATCTCTTGCATCCTATTGTTGATACTCACATCCGTAGTTCCTGTTCTCTTCCCTTGGTTCTCCACTTCCTCTTTTAACTCTGACTGTGTTTTCTTTATTGTTTCTATTTCTATTTTCATGTCTTGTATGGTTTTGTTTGTTTTGTACATTTCCTTCTCCAGCTTGCTTGTTTTTGTATGAAAATCTTTCATGGCTTTTTCCTTTTCCTGTTCAAGCTCTGTCACCTTGGCTTGGAGCTCTTTAATGGTGTTGTTCCTTGTTTTGATTTGTAGAATTGTGGCTTCTTTGAATTCCTTCATTGATTTAAGTTCTTCTTGCAGGGACTCTATCACTTTCCATATTGCATAATTGTCAATATTTTCATTTGTTTCTGTTGGTGTGTGGTCATCCGAATTGGATGAGCTAGGATGATTCTGCTTTGTTGGAGTCATAATTCCTTGATTTATTTATTTTTTTGACCTTTCACCATTGGATGCATTTAGCTGTCTGTTTTCTGTGCTTGGAACCACAGTGGATGATTTGGTGCAGGGGACAAGTTACTTGGCTATCTGTCGTTGCTTACAGGGGGATTTCAAGGTCACTGTGGTTTTAATTGCCTGAGGCACTGTGAGCTGGTGCAGCCTATTCCCAGGTTGTGAGTAATGGACCAGGATTGTTTCACTGCTCCCAATTCAGACTTCCCTATGTTGCACTCTGAGTTACCAAAAATGTCTCATCTGAATGTCTAATCAAGACTTAACATTCAGCTATCTAAAACCTAGGGGATAGAAGAATTAGTTATTCACTATCAGCAATTAAGTGACCCAGTAATGGGACATTCAGTTAGGAAGTGGCAGTCACAGGAAATACAGAAGCCTGCTCTGGGTGGAAGGAAATTGAAGCTGCCTGAATATTCCCTGGTCCTCAGAGACAGTCACTGTCATTGGAGTGGAAGTTTCTGCAGGCCCTTCTATACACAAATAATGTGCCCTCAAAGTCATAATTTTGACCATGCTCTCTGCACTGTCTTATAACCTTCTTCCTCAACCCCCATTGGACAATAAGTTTTTCTTACTTGGGTTTTAAACTCTTAATTAGTATATATATTTTTCTCATTATATTTAAATTATGATTTTTCTTTCACCAAAGAACACAATTTACTTCTTATTTTTATATATTATAAATTAACTGCAATGGCTATCTGACTATACTTATAAAAATTCATTGGATGAATTACTAAAATTAGAACTGTGAATTCAAAGAGAGATTATATATTTAAAGCCATGTGACTATATTTATTTCTTCTCAGATTTAACTTATTTTTCTTCATATATATTATAAATATTTCCTCAGATTATAGTTTATTTTTTAAATTTGTTAGAAATATCTTTACTAAGCAAAAGGTATAAATACATATGCGATCATTCAATTACTCTCTTTCTTTCTTTCTTTCTTTCTTTCTTTCTTTCTTTCTTCCCCTTTGTATCTCTATCTTCCTTCCTTCCTTCCTTCCTTCCTCCCTCCCTCCCTCCCTCCCTCCCTCTTTCATCACCTCTCTCCCTCCCTCTTTCCTTCCTTCTTGAAACTGCAATTTAATTAATTATTGTAGTTATTAGTAAGTATAAACTGTAAGATTAGGCTGGCGGAGTAGCTGGCGGCTTGGCAGAGAAGCAGGTGGCCTGGCCCGTGTGCCTTAACCAGTTGCTGGATTTATCCTGGAGAAAGAGCCCCGGGACCAAGGGTGGCCTATACCACCTGTAACCTAAACTCTGTTAATTAATATAAATTGTTATATTAGGCCAGTAGAATTACCAGAAGCTTGGCGGGAACTTCACCTGGGTTTGAGGGGAGTCTGGGAGTCTGGAAATCCGATGCTCGGGACTGCCGCAGTCTTTTCCTCAATAATTAAACACACCAAGACCTTTCAATGCATTCACGCTTAGCCCTTAGCTGGGCAGACTCTCAATTAGCTACTCTAAATTAACCTGGACCACCTAATCCCAAACCACCATGTGCCTGTGATTCCCTTCCAGCTGTTCTCAAGACATCTGTACCCTGTGTCTCTCGGCAGAAAAGGGAAGGATTCTCTGTGTGTGCTCAGGGTTCCTGTTCTAATCTCAGGAAGTCTGGCCTTCCTGTACTCTTTCTGCCCAGCTAATTGGCCATAAGCAACTTTTATTAACCTATCAAGAGAATGCCTCAAAAGGGGTGGTAACCAGACCTCAGCATTGAAATCAAACTATCAGAAACAATGTTATTAGACCTTCCACAACATCTTCTCTCTCCCATTTCTTCTCTTCTGTGGTTTCTAGATTTACTCTTTTTTAAAAAAATTATTTATTTATTACTTCAGGTTCCATCTCTATCATAGTGTCCTCTTTCCACCCCTCCCAGTCCCCCCCCCCACCCTCTACCGCCATCCCTTCCATCCCACTCCTCTGGAGTGGAGTGTCCCTACATAACAGTTCCCCCCCCCCCAGTTGAGCAGTCATATGAGGGCCAAGAGCCTCCTCATACACTGGGGGCATATAAGGCAACATCACTAGGGCAAAGTGTCTCACTGACAGGATAAAAAGACTATGTTCGTGTACCCTTTGTTGGATTGGTTGTAGTATAGATATCCTGTACTATATAGCTAAAATCCGACTATAAGTGAATAGATGCCATGTGCATCCTTCTGGGTCTGGGTTAGCTCACTCAGGATGAGCATCTCTAGTTCCATCCATTTGGCTGCTAGATTTACTCTTAAAAGGATTTCTTGATAACTTGAAACTTTAATCATTGACTGTAGATCCTTTCTGATTTTTAAAATTTTAGCATTTTCCTTTCCTATTCTTTAAAAAAAAAAAAGAAATTTGCTAAGGAATTACCTAGTTTACTTGTTGCCTGAAGTTTTCTGGTTTTATTTTGTTAAACTTCTTAACTTATGGTCATGAATTCCTTTGTACTTGCATAGATCTTTTTGTATTTTCCATGAGTTCTTTAGCTGAACACCCATTTAAGTTGTTCCTTTTTAATTTCCTTTTTTTGAATGTCATGAACACTACCCTATGGCTTTGTTTTCAAAGCTCCACTTTAGAGTGTCTCATGAGTTTTAACATGTGAAACTACATTTCTTTGTTATTTTTATTAGTCAATATTAATTATACAGAATAATAGGGTTCATGATGACATTTTCACACATGCATATGACACACATGGATCATAACTACTCTCCCACCGTTTCAACCTCCTTGGCCCTTCTCTCCAGCTCCTTCTCAAGTAGTCCCCCTTCTCCTTCCAGGTCATCCCCCCCTGGATTCTGCACATGAGAGAAAGCATGGCACCTGCTTTTTAGAATCTTGTTTGTGCTAACACAATGATCTCAAGTTCAATACAGTTTTCTGAAAATGATGTGGTTTTCTTTCCTATGGCTGAGTAACATTTCACTGTGTACACATACCACATTTCTTGACAGTCATCTAATGGTGCAATAATCACAGGTATGCAGGTATTCTCATTGTGTGGTGACTTTGGTTTCTCTGGCTGTACCCTGAGGCATGGAATAGCTGGGTCATATGGAAGCTCTATTTTGAGGGACCTCCAAACTGACTTCTAGAGTGAGTGTACTAAATTACATCTCTACCAACAAGGAGCAAGGCTTTGTTCCCCTCACATTATCACTTGCATTTACTGTATTATTTTATTTTTGTGAGAGATGAGGTGAGGTAGAGTGAATGCCTGCCTGTGTATGAACTTATGTGTGGGAGCTCATGCCTACTCATGTATGTGTGAAGGGCAAAGGTCAAGGTGAGGTGTCTTTCTCACCCTCATCTTTGTTAATACATATATATTAACAACAGGCTTCTCTACCTGTTGCTAGAAATAATGACTGAGACATTATTATTTACAAATGCCTAGGCCATATAGCTAGGTATATTCCCCAACAAGCTCATAACTTATTATACCATTTATTTTATATTAAGTCTAATACATGGCTAGTTACCTCTCCTAAGTTTCATGTGTCTGACTTCCTCAGAGTTGGGGGGTGAATCTCTTCCCATACTTGACTCTTTCCCAGAATTCTCTCTTTCTCTACTGGATCTCCCACCTATTCTTATTGCTTTTTCCTAATAGGCCATCAGATTTTTATTGACAGGTAATTCTTCCACACAGTGCACAGAGATTTTCTCTACTTTTTATTTTATTTATCTATCTATCTATCTATCTATCTATCTATCTATCTATCTATCTATTTATTTATTTTTGAGACAAGTCTCTCATTGTTCCTGAAGTTCACCTATGGGGCTGATTGCCTGGCGAGTGAGTCGCTGGGATCTGCCTGTCTCTGTCTTTGCCCCTAGCACTGGGGTTACAGAAGCAGGTCGCTGTGCCCAGCTCTTACATAGGTCCTGCTGAGCTCAAGTCTTCATACTTGTGCAGCAGGCACTTTAGCAACTCAGACATGTCTCCAGCCCTGCCTTTGTATTCTTGATAGCTCTTCTGACTGCTGTGAGATGAAATGTCAATATAGATTTGATTTGCATTTTCCTGACAGCTAAAGGTGTCAAACATTTTTCTTTTTGCATAGTTATTGGCTACTTGTGTTTCCTTTGAGAAGTGGCTGCTTAGGGAACTTACCACTTAACAGGACAATTTGTGTGTGGATGCATATGTGTGCACATGCATGAGTGTGCATGTGTGTGTGTGTGTTAAAATCCTCTGTTGGAAGAATTACTGGGAAAGATGTTTTTATCCCATTCTATAGGCTGTTTTTTTTCACTCTGTTGTTGCCTTTGCTATGCAGAGGCATTTTGGTTTGATGCAATTCATTTGTTCACTTTTATTACTTCTCAAACCATTGGAGTCTTATTCATGAAGTCGTTGCCTGTGTCTGTATTGAAACATTTTCCTTGTGCTTTTCTCTCACAGTTTCAAAGTTGAGCTTTAACATTAAGGCCTTTATCCCACTGTGAACAGTCAGACAGGGTAAAGCTACAGGTGGAGATCTAGTTTCTCTGGCATTGTTTCTTAAAGAGGCTGTTTGTAGCCAGCATAAGCTTTGGGCCCGTTGGCTAGAATCAGTTGGTTTTAGCTGTGTGGGTTTTTATATGGGTTGTCTGTCTACTCCAGTCCGTTGGTCTCTGAGTTCTGTTTTTATGGCAGTACCATGATGGTTTTTGTTTTGTTGTTTTGTTTTTTTTGCTTTTCAAGAGAAGGTTTCTCTGTGTATCCCTGGATATCCTGGACTGACTTTGTAGACCAGGCTGCCCTTGAACTCACAAGGACATGATGTTTTTCTTACTATGACTCTGTAGTATAATTTGAGATCAGATATTATGATGTCTCTACCATTATTCTTGTTCAAAATTACTTTGGATATTCAGGGTCTTTTATGCTTCCACATTAACTAATGTTTTTCTGTGAATGGGGTTATTGGAATTTTGATGGGAATTGAATTGAATTAATAGGTTAATTTTAGAAATATTACCATTTTTACAATATTTAACTTTCTTAATCCATGAAGGTGGATGGTCTTCCTTTTTTTAGTGTCATCCATTTATTTTGTCAATATTTTATAATTTTCATCATAAAAATGTTTTACCAAGGATCCTTGTTTAGCTTATTCCTTGGTATTTTATCTTATTTTTAAGACAATTGTGACTGGCTTGAACTTTTTCAGCAAAGTTCATTAGTAATGATCTAGGTTAATTGCATTGACAAAGGAAATTGTTCTGCCTGGTTCTTGAGAACCCAAAGACCACCCAGGAGCCAGCTGCCATGTAAACACATGAGGGTTGTTTGTTCAAGCTTGAGCTTGGACTCCCAAGGCTCACTCATACAGGCTCAAGTTGAGAGCCCTGAACTCTACAAATATAGGGTTTATATGGGGGTTCGAACAAAGGAAGGGGTGTGGCCAAAGCTTTTCAATTATCCAATATATATATTGCTTTATTTTACTGTACTTGATTTAGTGTGTTTAATACCTCTACCTCCCTTCCACTTCCAACCCCCAATCCTCCCAATCCTAAGTGGGAGAGAAGGTTGGAGGGAGAAGGGACATAGGTCTCTTTGAGCTACTCTTGCTGATTAGGGTCATTAGATTCTTTGGGGGCAATACAAGTCTCAGTAGAAGTCCAGCAAACCATCTAACCAGAAGACCAGCAAATCAGGAAACAGCAGCAGGAAGAACAAGCAGCAGTTTGGGGGAGCACCAGCAACTGGGAGAGCAGCAACCTTTCTACCTTGTAGCCCTTTCTCTTCTTTGTAGAGCCTTTTCTCCTACTCCTCTGTAGAACCTTTTCTCTTACTTCTTTGTAGAGCCTCTTTACTTTTACTTCTTTGTAAAGCCCACCATTCTCTTATACTTCTTTGTGGATTCACTCTTATGAAGAGTATTTTGAACAAACATAGCAAGCTGAGAGTCCTTGATTTCTTGGATGTTGTGGGTGAGAGATTTTTTAGCCTTCTCATTTTCTTTGGATGTTGTACTGATTTCTTCCACTGAATCTTCCATGCCTGAGATCTTGTCTTCCATCTCTTGCATCCTATTTTTGATACTCACATCCGTAGTTCCTGTTCTCTTCCCTTGGTTCTCCACTTCCTCTTTTAACTCTGACTGTGTTTTCTTTATTGTTTCTATTTCTATTTTCATGTCTTGTATGGTTTTGTTCGTTTTGAACATTTCCTTCTCCAGCTTGCTTGTTTTTGTATGAAAATCTTTCATAGCCTTGTCCTTTTCCTGTTCAAGCTCTGTCACCTTGGCTTGGAGCTCTTTAATGGTGTTGTTCCTTGTTTTGAGTTGTAGAATTGTGGCTTCTTTGAATTCCTTCATAGATTTAAGTTCTTCTTGCAGGGACTCTATCACTTTTCATAATGCAGAATTGTCAACGTTTTCATGTGATTCTTTTGGTGTGAGGTCATCCGAATTGGATGAGCTAGGATAATTCTGCTTTGTTGGCATCATATTTCCTTGATTTCTATTTTTTTTTGACCTTTGGCCATTGGGTGTGTTTAGCTGTCTGTTCTTGTCGTTTTCTGTGCTTGGATCCACAGTGGATGCTTTGGTGCAGGGGACGAGTTACTTGGCTATCTGTCGTTGCTTACAGGGGGATTTCAGGGTCACTGTGGTTTTAATCGCCTGAGGCACTGTGGACAGGTGCAGCCTATTCCCAGGTTGTGAGTAATGGACCGGAATTGTTTCACTGATCCCAATTCAGACTTCTCTATGTTGCACTCTGAGTTATCAGCCTGTAATTGTTCTGATGGTATTGACCTGTTTGCCCAGGCACAGATTCTGTGGGCCTTGTTTGTCGTCACGGAGGCTGACAGGGTCTGGCTACACACCTATTATGTCTGGATTTTCCAGAATACAGCTATGGTCCCGATTTCTGGTTTCTCCCTAGGCTTCTCGCCACAGGCCTGGCCTCTGAGTCTGATTCCCTCCCTGTCTGTGTAGCCGTGGCTCTCCCTCCCTGGCTGCTCGGCCGTGGGTGCACAGTGCCCCAGATCCCCCGGCTGCCTGAGTGGACCTCTCGTCCCAGCAGCTCAGCCGTGGGTGCGCGGATCCCTGGCCCAGCCCACGCCTGACTCTCTCCCCAGTTGTCCTGCGGTGGGTTCGCGGGGATATGGCCCCTCCCCAGCTGAGCTGCTGTGAGTGTGCGGGATTAGGCTCCTCCCACCCGCCTTTCTGTTCCAGGTTTCCGCACTCTGTCTGAACCTCCCGCCCTCCGCTTCACTAGCGGCTGCGGACCTCCCGCTGAGCCCCCTGTTTGTTCCTTGCTAAAACTTCCACTATCTCGCAAAATTTTTTAAGTGAGTATAAGTTCTACCTGAGGCGTGGGGAGTCCAATAGGCTAGTGAACTAACGCCAAGTGGCCTCTGATTCTGCCTGCTGTGTGTTGGGATCGATCTTACCAGGTGCCTCTCCAAATGGGAGTTCCCGAGTCCCCGGTTTAGTGGCCTCCGTGTCTGCGAGAGATGGGTGAGAGCCTTGCCCTGGGACTTTTAACAGTCCCTTGGGAGCTGTGAGTGTTCCCGGGGGTGTCTAGCCCCTCCGGTTTTTGCACAGTGCCCAATAACTCTGTTTTTTATATCTCCCCCCCCCCCCCCCCCCGCGTTCAAAATGCATCAGTGTAGGTCGCTGCCATCTTCCTTCCTCGTTGTTGTTGTATTCTTATAAGGCTCTTATATATGGGGTAAAATTTGGTTCCTAGAACGAGTTTTGAAGCATTTGTCCCCTTGATAGTTTGTATAGTAGTTTAAGGAAAATTGGTATTAATTCTTTTTTCAAAGTTTGGTGAAATTCTGTGTTAATACATCTAGTTGAGGTTTTCTTTGTTTAGAGTTTTTTTTTTTTTTTTATTGTGACTTTGAAACAGAACTTACTGTGGGACAATTTTGGAGCTTCCTGACTAATGGACATTTATATAAGTTTAGTTTATCTATTTTAAATTTTATTTTGTTTTTTGCCAACAGGTAATATATATTAATTTTGTTTTGCTTTTATTGCTTCACTGAAATTTGATTCTCTACCTAATTTGTATATAATTTTTATAAAGAACAGAAAGAAATGAAAAACTTTATTGTATTTAAAAATATATTTATATAACTTATTTTTAAAAATTTATTTATTTTTTGCTTCAGGTTACATCTCCATCATAATGTCCTCTTTCCACCCATCCCAGTCCCGCCCTCCCACCCTCTACCCCCTAACCCTTCCATCTCACTCCTCTGGAGAGGAGTGTCCCTACATAACAGTCCCTCGCCCCAGCTCAGCATTAATATGAGGGCCAAGAGCCTCCTCATACACTGGGGACCTTCAAGGCAGCACCATTAGGGAAAAGTGTCTCATTGACAGGGAGAAAAAGAAAAAGTCTATGTCCATGTGCCCTTTGGTGCGTTTGTTGTGGTATAGATATCATGTACTATATAGCTAAAATCCAACTATAAGTGAATAGATGCCATGTGCATCCTTCTGAGTCTGGGTTAGCTCACTCAGGATGAGCTTCTCTAGTTCCATCCATTTGGCTTCAAATTCATAATTTCATTGTTTCTGATAGCTGAGTAGTATTCCATTGTGTAGATGTACCACAGTTTTTTTTACTTTATTTTTTATTTCTTCAAGTTACATCTCAATCGCAATCCCCTCCCTACTCCCCCCTCCAGACCCATCCTCCCACCCTCTTCCGCCTCAACCCACCCATCCCCTTCCTTTTCTTTTTTTAAGTTTAAGGTATATCTTTTTCTCCCCAACAGCTCCCCCTTTCAGTCCAACAAATGGCTCTTTCTCTTATAATAATAAATACAATACAAAACAACAGAGGTAATTAGGCCACAATTATGAGAGTTATATGGCTTAGCATACAATCCCAATGTCCAGTCTATAGGTATTTGGCACCTGACTTTAGCATTCTACTATCTACCCATCTCCATGAGTTTAAAGTTCTATATCCAACTCAACTTTCATCACAATTTTAAAAAACATCTCCATTCTTCGGTTGAGGAACATCTATCTGGGTTGTTTCCAGTTTCTAGCTATTACAAATAAGGCTGCTATGAACATATATGAGGAAACTTCCTTATGATTCCATGAGGAGTCATTTGGGTGTATACCCACAAATGGTATGGATGCGTCCTGAGGCAGAGCTATTCCAAGTTTTCTAAGATATCGCCAGACTGACCTCCATAGTGGTTGCACAAGCCTGCACTCCCACTAGCAATGGAGGAGTGTTCGCCTTTGTCCACACCCTCGCCAGCATGTGCTGTCATTTGAGCTTTTAATCTTAGCCATTCTGACAGGTGTGAGATGGAATCTTAGAGTGGTCTTGAGTTGCATTTCTCTGATGATTAAGGATGCTGAGCATTTCTTCAAGTGTCTCTCAGTCATTAGGGATTCCTCCTTTGTGAATTCTCTGTTTAGCTCTTTTTGACTGGATTATTTGGTTTCTTGGCATTTAATTTCTTGAGTTCTTTGTAAATTTTGGATATTAGTCCTCTGTCAGATGTGGGGTTTCTGAAGATTTTTTCCCACTCTGAAAGATGCTGTTTTGTTCAAATGACAGTGTCTTTTGCTTTACAGAAGCTTTTCAGTTTCATGAGGTGCCATTTATTGATTGTTGGTCTTAGGTCCTGAGCTGTTGGTGTTCTGTATAACTTATTTTTTATGCTATTTAAATTCTACATCCATTTCTTGGTTTTTTTTTAATTATAAGGCATATAGAAATTGAAAGAATACCTTGGATAAACATACTCATTAACATTATGTATAATTGACACCAAAAAATACATATTGTGAAGATGCAGCTCATAAAAGAAAATGAAGAAATTTACATAATATAGATTAAAAAATATTTTATACCTTGTTTACATACTTTTAGATGAGAGTGTTTCACAGTTGACTCTAGCTCCAGTCAACATCACTAACTCAAAGTCCATTGTCTGCTGTATCTGTACAGAACGCTGATCACCCTCATTTGTTTAGCTTATGTTTCACATATATCACACTTAGAATGTCTCCGATACAGACTAAAAAACAAACCAGAAAACTAAGTAACTTTGTAAAAAAAAAGAACAACACAGGTCATTTACAGATGGCTATCTCTGTGTGCGTATGTGTGCACCCTTACGTAAACATGTATTTGGAGGCCAGAGGACAACTTTGCATATTACAGTACTATTCTTCAGACACCAGATAAGTGTCTTTTTTGTTTGTTTGTTTTGACAGACTTTGAGAGTGTCTCTCAGTAGTCTTCGCTATCTATATATGTTTGTAAAGTGAGGAAGGAGCCTGGTGCATCCTGGTTCATTTGGTCAGTTTCAAGAACTTCTTGAAGCTTTTCTTCCTGAGTTTTAAGGTGGTTTTTTTTTTTTCACAACATGTAATATTTTGTCTCCATTTAGAACCTTCTGGGTTTAGTGAGCCTCCTTGCAAGAAAGAATATTTTGTACTAGGAGAAATTGGGGAATTGCTACATACAACAACCTCGTCAGCTCTCTCAGAGGAGAAGGAGGAGTATTCCCAGAAAATGGGCTGCCTTTTTTGTTTTTGTTGTTGTTGTTTATTTGTTTTAAACAGGGTATTATTCTCTAACCCTGACTAATCTGGAACTCACTATGTAGTCATTTCTTCTGTGATTTTTTTTTTTTTTTGAGATAAGGTCTAGGCATAGGCTGGCCTTGACTTGAACTTGCATGTCAACCGGAATGACTGGCCTTGAACTTTCTGTCTCTACTTCCCATATCTCAGCATTATCGACATGGGCCATCATATTCAGCAAAAGCTTTTTTGTAACAAAAAAATATAGTGGTTGTCACTGAGCACTGAATTTCTGTGAAAGTCTATCATCTTTTATGATAAACTAAAATGCAAAACTAAATTACAAAGATGCATTATTTAGAATTAGCATTTATTTCAAAGTGTCCATTATTTATAACTCTAAAAAATCCTACCAATCAAAGTTGAAGTTAAAAGTAGAAGTTGATGTGAGTGGGAAGGAAGGGATAGGGAGTAGAGGATGGGGAGGTGGGACTGGGAGGAGTGGAAAGAGGACACTGTGATGGAGATGTAACCCGAAGTAATAAATAAATATTAAAAAAATAGAAGCTGATGAATTTTAAAGGAACAAAGGCAGTTGAAAGCTTACCTCTCATTAGCATGATCAACATTTAAAAACCCTTCTGAACAGTTGGCTTGGGGTTATAAGTAGGAAGAAATCAGCAATCTAACTAATACCAAGGAAGTGAATGCTGTGGAATTTGTAATGGAAATAGCACTACAACTCAATTTGCCTTTTCTGGATATTTTCCCAGTTTTATTTTGTTTGAGAGGAAGTTACATTTTTCCTAATACTAACAAAAAAACCCATTTGTTTTTTTTTTTTTTACAAGCAAAGATAATAATAATAAATACATGTTGGAGCAGTTTGTTGCTTTAGAGATCTTATGGATTGGAAACATATGGACCCTTATAAAGGTCACTTTCTATCCTCTGATGCATTTGGGTACGTTTTAGGTAACTTTTCTACTTTCAGGAAAACGAGAGAATTCAAATATCTACAATATTTTAATTTATAAAAATAATTTTAGTTATGTTCAACCACATTAAGTTTTTGTTTTTTTTCCTTGAAGTTAAAAACAAAACAAAACAAAACAAAATCTGTGTTTTATCTCCAAGTAAAAATTACACTTGTCAATTATTAAAAATATCTTAATTTCATCTGGGCGGTGGTGGCGCATGCCTTTAATCCCAGCACTTGGGAGACAGAGGCAGGTGGATCTCTGTGAGTTCGAGGCCAGCCTGGTCTACAAAGCGAGTCCAGGACAACCAGAGCTGTTGTACAGAGAAACCCTGTCTTGAAAAACAAAAAAAAAAAAAAAAAAAAAATCTTAATTTCTTTGGAAGTTTACTTTAAATATCCTATTTGGAAATAATTAGAGAAAAATTAAAATTAAACCAAATTTAAAAGCCCTATCACATAAAGAAACATGAGAGCAAAAGTCTTCCAGCTACCTCTGTATTCAGCCAATTTTCCAAATTAAAGTAAGAATGTAATTTGGAAAAGAATGTGAGAAACTGTATTTGGTAGGTAGAAGAAATAATACCAAAAAGTTTCAAGCTGAAGTAAATGAAAATTGCTCCTAACTATTACTTTCCTATCCGAATGCTGTAAAGAACAGTTTAGGTGGCCCTCTGTGTTTCTCTATCCCTCTCTCCCTTCCTCTGATCTTTGAAGTGTGTCAGTCTTTCATTTTGCCATTCAACAGCCTGACATTCGAAAGCTTTGTTCAGACAGTTTAATTTAATCACTGCCACTGGTTCAACAAGATGATAAAATCCCTTGTGCTGTACAACATCCAACATCCAGCTCTCTGTTATCTGATATCGTTTGAAGCTTCTCTCATGAATGCATGCTGATAGCACAAGAACTCCAAACATGTCATAAACAATATATTAATGTCCCAGCTGGAATTCCATTAGAATAAGAAGTAGATGGACTTTAGGGCATTCAAGGGGGCCAAGGTAATAAAATGTAATTTGGATTAATCTTCTCAAAGAACATCCTGTGTTTGAAGCTGACAGACTCCGGACACTTGCAAAAGCAACTGCCTGTTGACTGTATTGTAGACTTTTGAATCATGGTCTTTGTACTTCACGCAGTTTCCAGGTGTCTCAGCTTGAAGACAATCTGCCTCTGTGTTCAAATGGAAAGGCATCTAAACTATAAATAATAAAACAAGCAGCAAGTATTTTAATGAAGATTACTCATCTAGATTGGAATTTGTGGAAACCTGAGACCAAAGTTTAAAGGCAAGACACAATCGAACACATTCTTTGAAGTATCCATTCTGATGATAACATCTTCAAGTTTTACTCGTTTAAATTTTCATTTAAAATAAATGAAAATTCCCACAAATATGTTAGGGATTGAAGTTTGCTCAACATGTACATTTTAAAACTAGTTGGAGGTAAATAGAAATGTACTTTTGTAATTTAATATCTTTGAAGTATTTAGGTTCTTCAATATTAAAAAACTTCTTTGACTTGTGAGAGAATTATAGACATGATTAACTTAAATGTTGCTGCTCACTGAAGAAAATATTGAGGAATCAAAACCTTTGCTGATGATCACTACCTAATTAATAAACAACACTATGAAATATTTATGCAGTATATGCCCAGGCACTGTTCTGAGAATTTTGCTTATTCAGATTCTTTAAATCTTAAAATTATTCATTTAGTTACAGAGGACACAAAGAAAGGCTAAGTAATTTGTTCAAAGTCCTTTAACTCTTGGTAGAAGTGGGTTTAGATCCAGGCAATTGAATCTCTGTTCTAAGCAACTCCATTTTCTCTTGTCCTCAGGAAGGATTGAGTTTGTGATTATATACAATTTTTTATTTTGGTGAGCACTATAAGTTGGGGATAGCTGGTGTAGACTATGTGATCTAATGTGCACACAATCACATCTATTTCATATATAAGCCTTCTTGGTGGTTTGTGGCTTTCTGACATTATTCACAGAGCATGGAAGAGCCTTTCAGGCCTAATATTACCTTCAGCACTTATCCTTCATGCTCTGAGTGTTCAGTGATAACCAGCATTTGATATTTGCAATTAATTTAGTTTCTTTTTTTCTCATTTCAATGAGCTTTTCCTTCACCAAGGAAAAGAATAAATTTTTTTATGATCAACAATCACTTCATGTAGGGATATATCAATGGAAGGAACAAAATTTCTTCACTCTTAAAGCTTACATGTTGGTATTAAAAGATGGCTAGCTATGAATGTCACTGATTCAGAGTGTGTTAGAAGGTGATAAATGGTGTGAAGAAAGGGCAGGCCAAAGAGAACTGAGGTTACAAAGTGACTGTGTTTGGGAAAAGGTAAGATGAAGTTTTATATGGAGTGTTTGGAGAAGAGCTACTTCTTGAGTGTGAAAGAATTCACCATGCAGATTATTTGGAGAAAACTTTCAGCAGAAATAACAGCTATTGCAAAGACTCAGACGTGAGGATATTCCTGTCTAGTTCTAAGCATAGAAAGGAGGCCAGTATGTCTGAAGGGGTAGTGAGCAGGACAAAAGATCCTTAGCAATGAGGGTCCTGCAGGGCATTTGACAAAGCCTCTGGACCCTGAAGGCTTTGGATTTCCCCTGTAATTGAGGTGAGGAGGAAGGGACTAGCCTGATCTGATTTACCTCTTAAACTGCGGCTGCATGCTGCAATAAGAATGGCTCTCAGAGGGTGGCAAAACTAGAAGCAATCAATGTGTGTGTGTGTGTGTGTGTGTGTGTGTGTGTGTGTGTGTGTGTGT
>CAJQZJ010018033.1:4447934-4497202 GCA_907164525.1 Lophiomys imhausi
ACATTTTTAACCATTTTTTCCATTTGGGTTCGGGCCCCAAACAGGTCACTACGACCCAAATCAGCAGGAAGTCACTTTAAGAGAGCGACGTCCCATGCCCAGAGGGTGGGGAAGGTGTTTCTCCGCCCTTCCTTTTGGTTATTTGAAGGATAACTGAAAACTCTGATATTTAGGGGAAGAGATTACAAGCTGATAAATGGTCCTGTTTAATGGGTTTTGGAGGTTAGCCCCAGGGACTTCCTACTTTCCCTTTTCTGTATCCTTCTTCCTCTCCTATGTAGGAGTGCATGGGCTTGAGAAAAATGAGATATAGACATAGCACAGGAAGGTCCAAGAAGAAGGGGCAGATTATTGAATATGCCCTTATACCTTTGTATATTGATACAAAATAAGTAGTTTATTTGGCTAAAGTGGTATTGACCATTGTTTATTGTGCAAAAATAAGTTTGTATTGGATTACATCGGTATTGATCTTTGTATATTGATACAAAATTAAGATTATAGTTGGCCACAATGGTATTGACCCTTGTATATGGACGTAATATTAAGATTGTATTGGGCTACATAGGCATTGATCTTTGTATATTGATACATAGTTAAGAGTATATTTAACCACAATTGAATAGATCTTTGTATATTGATACAAAATTAAAGGTAACATTTCCTAATGGTATCATACCTAGAGATACTTAAAAATAAAATGTGAAGCTCTGACCTCCTGATACCAACCGTCTAAAACGGTCTAGGATAGTTAAGTAAAACAAACTCCTAGTCATGCAAACATGTCACTTTGTTAGCTACTATGACAGTCTATCACAGATATTCTCTAAACTACCCAGTAATCAAGTTGCTAAGAGACAAGCAACATTTGCTTATCTAAATACAAGAGATGGATAGGGCATCTTCAAAAACCCCAAGAGATCTGCAGAATATGGCATTCAAAGATGTTATCTTAAATCAAGATTTTTTTTGATATCGAGACATATCAGTGCCTGACAGCACCCCCTATTCTACTCCAAGTAGAAGATAAGCATCGAAGAACCTCCACTGTAAGATGGTTGAATTAGTGGCAAGCCTATCTCTTGGCATGAAAAAACCCCTTGCACCAACTGAAGACAGACTGCTGTCCAAAAAGGACAAAACTTGGTAGCAGGGAAGTCGACAGCTTAACTCTGCCAAGACAGGGTAGGTAAGTCCTTCATAATCCCTGCTCTACAACAAATGTCTGTCAGAGAAACAGGACCCAAAGGCTGAAGACTGATGCAGGAATGTATGGAGAGAAAATGGGAACTGTCCAGGCAGTCATTGGTATGTCCTTTTTTAGTTTTGGAAGCTGCAGGCCCTGCACTTCCTATATAAGCAGATATATTTATCCCTCTCAGGTCTCTGAGGTGGTTGAAGAATAGACAGCTAGAGTCTCATAGTTAAATTTTGAGTTGTTTAGGAATCAAGAGGGTGTTATAGAACTAAGAAGATACTCTTAAAAGTGTGTTGCAAGTTAGTATGAATGTTGAGTCACATATGGACCTTTAAACTCAAGGAGATGGTTAGATAGTAGAATGTTAAAGTCAGGGGCCAAATATGTATAAACTGGACATTGGAAAGGTATACTGGGCCATTTAATTCTCATAAATGTGGCATATTTATATCTGTTGTTTTGTATAATACTTACTGTAATAAGAGAAGGAACCATCTGTTGGACTGAAAGGGGAAACTTCTGGGGGGAAGAGGGTGGAAGGGCGGGATAGGAAGGGGGAATAGAGAGGGGTTTGTTACTGAGATGTAAATTGAAGAAAAAAAAATAAAGTATTTAAAAAAAACAAATCTGAAATTAAAAAAAAGAAAATTTTATAGAATTTGACATTTCAATACAATGTTCCTATTTCCCATATTTATTCATTGTGTTTTTTTCTCTACCTGTAATTTTTCCAGATGTTTTTTGTTACTCAATTACTATTTACATGTTATTAACCATCTTTCCTCTTTAGGACATCTATTCAGATTTAGTAGTTTCAAATATCCCTTCTTTTCTGAGTGTGTTAGCAATGGGCACAGAATGGGACACTCTTCTGAAGTATAGGCCTGACTATTAGCAGCTCCACTGGTCACCCCTTGCCCTGCAGTGTTAACATGTCCAAACTCCTGAATGCTCTCTACTCTACTGTAATGTTTTCTTTTCTTTAGTTTTGTGTGATTTTAAAGTTGAAAATAATTTTTTTCATATAATGTATTCTGATCACAGTTTCCTCTCCGTCATTTCCTCCTAGATCCTCCCCATCTCCCAACCCACCCATCTCCACAACTTTTTCTTTCTCTCTCTTTAGAAAACAAATAGGCAAAACCAAACAAATAAACTAGAACTTAAAAAAGGCACAGAAACACACACACACACACACACCATAAAAACACACTATCAAAAACATAATGTACAAGCAAAAGTATGGTAAGATAGAAAATGCCCAAACAAATCAGTATGAGATGAAAAATCTAGAAAAATATCACTAAGTTCATTTTGTGTTAGTCATCTGCTTCAGGGCATGGGACCTACATTTAAATGTGGTTTATATAACCAACGAGACTCCTGTTTGGCATGAACTTGTGTAGGCCCTGTTCATGCTGCCACACTCTCTGTGCATTCATATTTGTGTCAGTCCTGCTGTGTCTACAGGACACTGTTTTCTCGATGCCATCCATTTCCTCTGGGTCTTACAACCATTCCACCTCTTGTTTCCCAGACTTCCTTGAGTCCTGAGAAGGAGGGGTTGGATGAAGATACCCATTTAAGACTAAGTACTCCATAGTCTTTTTCACCTTATTGTCCAGATTTGGGTATCTATTAGTTCCTATCTACTGCAGGAATAAAATGATGACTGAATGAGACTGATGTATGGGTATAGAAGAATGCTATTAGGAGTGGTTTTACTGCTATGTTCCTTTAGAAGAACAATAGTATTTAGTTTTCCTTTACTCCCATGGCCTTTCTAGTCTCAGGTTCTTGGTCACCTGAGCATTGCCAGACATAAATTCCATCTCATTGGGTGGGCCTTATATCCATCCAGATAGTGGTTGGTTATTCCCACAAATTCTTTGTCACTATTTCACCAGTGTACCATGCATTCAGATCACCATTGTCGACCAAAGAGTATGTAGCTGGGTTAGTGTTTACCTTTAAACTTTAGCATCCTGCAGAGTACAATCCAGTATCATGAACTAGTTAGTAGGGGTGAAGACTGTAGTTAGGGACCAGCTTTCTTTCTCCATATTCAGTGAGATCTGTAGGTGTTGACTTCCAAAATAGGACCTTACCATCACTTTGTGGAGAATAATTAATAATCTTGGCAAACTTGAGAGTTTTTTGGGTGTTACTATGGGGCCCCTCTGGCCAACAACTCAATTACATGTAACTCATTACTGGCACTGAAGGTTTCATTTGGTGGGGAGAGATAATTAGCTGGGGGGTTTTGTGTCCTCCATATTTGTAGACTCCATTTAGATTTCCTTCATATATGTATATATTTTATGAAGCTTCTATTACAGTAGGTTTCTGTATGTTTTCTATTTTGGGTAAAACCATTAGTAGTTCAGAAAAAAAAAAAACAGAGATTGAAATCTTGACTACAGCTCAAAACACACAATTACTTACAAATCTTAGAGCTTTTGTTTCCACAATGTGTTCTGAATGGTTCTCTATGTCTCTGTTCCCTCTAAGTCCCTATTATCTTTTGATATGATGTGCTATAGTAGGCCTATAATTTCCAGCCTCTGGATGCTTTCTTTTAGACACTTTGCCAAACAGCATTTTCCCTAAAGCTTCATTACTAAATGACTCTTAAAGAATTCCATTTGCTTTCTCACCTTGCTATCACAAGACCCTGTGTGAAGAGTCTCGAAGAATATTGCCCTGGTACCCTACTCCTGATCCATCTACCAGCCCATCTGTCTTTTGGGTTTGTCCTGTGTCTCCCTGTCACATTTTTGCCCTTGACCAGATTTACATTTCTGTTTTTATCAGATGCTGAAATTTTCTTCCTACAAGTTCCCACTCAAATTCTGCTTATTTTACAAAGCAGAAATATTGTCTTCTACTTCTAGCTCTATTTAGCAATTTTCTAAATATCTTTCTTTTTTGTGGCATGTAACTTTTTTATTGCATGCTTCTTATTAATTTTTCCTGATAGATTACAAGGTCTTCATGGTATTATCAGAAACAATATTTATACATGAATATATGATTATGATATAATATTAAATGATTAACAAAATACTAAGATTGACTTTATAATCTTCTTAACCTCTATATGAGTTCAAAGACATCAAAATATAAATATTGCAGGAGTATGCATGTAGAAATATTTAATTAAATTATTTACTTGTATTTATATTTAATGGACGGCAGTGTTAATCCTTAACCTGCCATTATAAATGAGCACATAGAAATAACTGATGGATTTTAACAAACCTTAACTTGAATTAGGTAATCTTGGCCCATGTAAGCTAACCTTTAATTCTATTCCCCAAATATAACCCCATATAATATACATATGCCCCCCCCCCCCTTAGACTGTTATTCTTCATGCTATGCTGATGTTCCAGGACACATGGAGTGATCTTCTTTCATTTACCCCATCATGTGTCTCTTTTTTCCACCACCTGGCTTCTTCTACCCAAGATGCTCTCTGCTTCAGAAGCAGGAGTACCTTAGTTCTGCCTACCTCTGTTGTTGTCCAGTCTCAGTCTTTAGCATTTATTTAACCAATCAGAGACAATAGTTAACAAGAAAGGTAACATAGCTTCACTTGGGGTACAGCAAGCGGGCTTTTGGGAGCAGGTTAATTAACATTTAGAATGTATAACATTAGTCCATCAGATTCAAATGGAAAGTACATTATGACTATATCTTTTTATACAAAATGAGGCAGGAGATAGCTGACTGAGTAGACTGAACTTCACTAAGGCATTGTGAGAGTCTGCAAACTTTAATCTCTAATGTTTGCATAACTCCCATTAGCCTACATACAGTGTCTTTTTGCTATTCTTACTTTCTTTACAAATGTAGTATGGTGATTAGCTTTAATTGTCAACTTGCCACAATCTAGAATTAACTGAGAAGAGTCTCAGTGAGCGACCATGTACCTTAGGCCTTGTGGGTTTGTCTGTGGGTGTGTCTGTGGGCATTGTCTATAGTTAATTGTGAGAAGTTCAGCCCACTGTGAACGGCACTATTTCCTAGGCAGAAATGACACTGGAACATATAAGAACTTCAAAGTTATTTTAGAGTACCCTAAAGTGAGATGTCTTGAAGTTTGAAAACAATTTTAGTCTCTTATTTTCACTAGTTGCAAGACTTTAATAGTAAATTCCTTAATCTCAAAACTTTTCAGCTCCCTCATCTGTGAAGTGAGAAATACATATGATGGGGTTGATGTTAAACATTCTAAATGTTAATTAATTGGTCCTGCTTGCTGTCTGTTACTTTGTTTTCTAATCATTGTCTCTGATTGATTGAATAAATGCTGGGCCTGAGATTGGGCAAAGACAGAGGTAGTCAGGATTGAGGTACTCA
Organism: Lophiomys imhausi; assembly: GCA_907164525.1. Classification (NCBI taxonomy): domain Eukaryota; kingdom Metazoa; phylum Chordata; class Mammalia; order Rodentia; family Muridae; genus Lophiomys; species Lophiomys imhausi. The sequence goes on from CAJQZJ010018033.1 coordinate 4,453,498, forward strand.
GACTTCTGAAGCAGAGAGGTTCATGGGTAGAAGTGGCCAGAAGAAGCCTCCAAGAGAAGAAATAAAGATCAGAAAGGAAGACACATGCCATGGGTTAGAAAAAAGAACCTAATTCCACATGACCTGGAACATTGGCATAGCGTGGAGAAAAACAGCCAGGGGATGCATATATATTGTATGGGGCTTTATTCAGAAATAGAATTAAGACCTACTTTAGATGGGCCAAGATTGCTCAATTTAGGTCAAGGCTTTTTAAACCCATGTGGTGTCTGTGTGCTCATTTATAATGGCTGGTTAAGGAGTAACAGCTGCCAATCACTTAACAATAATATAAATACTGTTGAACAATTTAATTAATTATTTCTACATACATACATGAACTAGTTAATGTAAGACACAAAATGAGATTTTACTATATAATGAGTGGCACTATTTAGTTGTTATTAAATTTGTCATGCAACTATTGAATGTATTTAGGAAACTATGAGGGAAATGGTAAGATTGGAGATGTTATATTTTAAGTTTTTAAGCTTTGAAGTAAAAAGTTTAGCAACAAATGTCATTGTAATTCTTTGGGACTTTAATGTTCTGCTATATATATATGCTCATTCACATAACAGTGAAATATGTGTGTGTGTGCTGATTCATATATGAATGAAATAATGAAATAAGACATACAATATTGAATAGGATCTTGTAACTCACAAGTTGAATCTGTCATTAGAAATTTGTTAAAAAAGTGACAAAATGATCCTTATCTAACAATTTAGAACACCAACTTTTTAATAATGATAAACTGTGATTAATAAAATCTATGCTATTCACTCATTCATTCACTAAAACACATTTGTTGAGTCTTTGTTGTATGCCATAACCTTGGGTAGTTTGGCGCATTACTAACAGTAATGAAGCACTCAAGTAGCTTTCTATTGTTAAGAAAGACAGTTCAACAAACAAACAAACTGAAAGAGAGACAGTTCATTGATGATTAGTGAACAGGGTAATCCATCTCAAAAGTACATGTGTGTGGGAAGCTATGAGGGAGGTATTCATTCAATGGGATTGAGAAAAGGATATAGTAGGCCTGCCATCATAAAGTACATGCAAAAGTGAACTGGACAAATAAAAAAGGGTCTTTTAAGTGAGGGAGTAATATGGTAAGTATGCCTAATATAGTTAGTTTATTGGGTATATAAGAGAAAAACCAGGAAAGGGAGCAAGAGAGGAAGGTAGTGTGCTGGGCCAAGGAATTTTTTCACCTAAATTGGGATTAGGAAGGATAGTGATTACATGCACAAACCAAACTGTCCAAGAGTTTTAAGTTTATTCTAACACCTAATAGCTGCATAAAACCTCTTGACTTTTCACTTGAAGACTTTGCTTCCCAGTCTATAAAATGGGTATTGTCTTGGGGGGCAGCATTTAACAGTTTGTGCATGTGCATGTATGATAATTAAATGGAACAATCTATATAGAAAGTATTTAAGTGGCTGATAAGAAAATAAGTCCTCAATGACTATCAGTCATTGCTATTGTTCTAGCAATAGCTGTGGTTCACCCCATCAGGTTTGTGCCATGAAATGCCTTACCACAAGGGTTTGCTAAGCTGAGAAAGAGAAGTGGATTGTCAAGTCAGAGTTAACAACAGACATGAAGGATGAGGTGTGAGCAATTTGAGGTATTCAAGGAATGATGAGGTTTCTATGGTAAACACATAAGAAGGTGTTACAGGAAATGACCATGCAACATAAGCTGTGCAACACTTCCAAGTAGGTAAACAGCACAGTTAGACTCGAGCACAGGAGGATGATCTCCTAGACATTTGGTGAGACTGATATGGGGGGGGGGGGTAGGAGAAGTTGGGTGTGGACATCATCCAGATGCCATAATAATAACTTAGTACTATCACAGCAGCTTAATAGTTGAACTCAGAAGACAAAGGCAAGAGACACATGTGAACTGACTGGGCAATAAGTGCTCAAGAGAGAGAAACAGAGAGTGCTGTTTAGTTACCAAGGCTTATCTGCAGAATCACCAAGATAAGCTAGGTTGTGCTGCAGTAGCAAAGAAACAGGTAACATCAGTATTCTCACTCACTAGGTTAGACGATGTACTTCATGAAAATTCCAAAGCAATTTAGCTGTCTTTCCTGACCATGCCTTCTCCAGACAGTGTCCCAAGGAACCAGATCTCTTCTGGTCACTGGCTCCACCATTCCAGCTGTAGTTGCTGATGAGGATAGAATACAGAGATCAACTGACTTCATATGCTACCTGTAGTGTGAGCAATCTGTGTCTCCTAGAGCCATTCTATGCCTTTTAATTAAAAAAAAAAAGACAGAGTAAACAGTAGACAGATACAGATGTCCCCAAAGGAAAAAAATATGCAGCAACTACCAAAAGATTAAAGCATGATTTTTTTAAAAGAAAATATCAGCTCTTCAGAAATAGCTTTTAAAAGGCTTTAAAATTCCTTATTGTATTTTTTTTCTCCTTTATAAATTAGTGATGTTTGATGGTTGTAAAATGTCTTTAATATTTCTATTGCTAGTGATGACTCTCTTCTACCCACTGGCTTGCTGAGATTTCTATCTAGAAGTTCCAGCGTCTTCTCCCTCTGGGAAGATTTCTCATGGTTTCTTGAGTGTCAGGGAGGATTTTTGCTTGTTAGCTCTCAGCTTTAGAGGACTTAGTACTCTGAATTTTGTATTGCTCATCTCTTGGGTAATAGATAGAGAAATAATATTCAAAGATCATATAGTATAGGAATCATTTGGCAATTGAGTAAAAGTTTATTAATTTAGAATACATAAGAGAACAGCAAATTTGTCTTAATGAATAGCCTTAACACAGACGCTTCTAGCTGAAATGCAGTTTTAATGTCTCACAGACAGTGCATATAATAAACCAAGCTACAAACAGATGATATATAAAATCATGTAAGTTAATGAAAATATGTCTTTAATGTACTATATTGCAATGTACCAAAATATATCTTTCAATAACTTCTGAAGTACATTAAAGGAACCTTAACATCATGCGCTTAAAATAGCTACTAACATGTACAGACAAAGAAACTATTTCATTATTATTATTGCTAAATTGGTATCACATGATTCACATTAGAAAGTCACAAATTACAAGGAAATAGATTTACTGTATCAGACCAGCTTTTTGGTTACACAAAGGATATTAAGTTGTGATTCATCCTGAGAAATCACAGGCTAGCTCTTTTCACATTAAAGTGATTTTGAAATAAGAAAAAAAGATTCTTTATTAAAACAGACAGATGAGCTACAACAAAACAGGCATCTCATTTTACCATTTTGGACTACACCACTGGTGATTATGTACATAGATTACTAGCTGTACTTGTGAAGTTTGAAGGTTTAACTATTTCTCAACCTGTATTTCTTTAATGCTGTAAACACATTGTGTACTGCTGGAACTGTGAATGCTCTCTTGGTGAGCTGCAGAACAAATATTGCTGTCCCGAGTCTGCAAGGTATATACTTTTGAACAACATACAACTTTTGTTCTTTTCTATGAAGTATAGGGACTTGACTTGCTTTATCTGTAAGTGCTTGCTTTCCTGAGTAAATGTTGTAGCATAGTATCAGCAGATGGAAATTAAATACAATGTAATTCTTCTAGAAAAATAAATACTGAAAATGTGGCCTAGACATTGCAAGTGCTGTGATTGTTCAGCTACTACTCAATATTATTTAAACTCAGCAAGTTATTCTCAAGTCTAATCTAAACAACTCATAAAGGATCATTGTATTGATTGCAATAATCTGTTGCTCTCTTAGTATCTTAAAATAATCCACTACTTTTGAAATATATCCCTTTTTAGACCATCTTGGAAAATTAAGATGAGTCCCAAGAAATTGAAAGTTTTTAATGTTTTAACTGACAAAAAAGAGAATAATAATAAGAAACCAACATCATTTGGCTTAATCTAAAACAAAATAATCTAATACAAAAACACAAAAATCATGAGTTTGTCTTCTGTACAGGATTCAGGTCAACATGCTAACTTAAAATTCCCAAAGGTAGAGTCAAAGTGAATTTCTGTCCTTTATTTCAATGGGACAGAGAGCAATGCTGGCTCTGTAGCTCACCAAGGCAGCATTGCAATTACAGCCCTAAATGGTGTACAGCATCAAGGAAACAAGAGTGAAGGCGCAGCAATCTTTCACACTTCGAATTTGCTCATAGTAATCCACTGACCTCCCTAACATTAATACTGAGTTTGGGTAGGAGGGAATCTGTCAGGCGGGCTCACTCCTCTGTTCCTCAAAAGCACGGGAGGGTTAATCAGCCTTGGGCGGGCGGGGTGGGTCTCAGGGCAAGCCTCTGATGGCCAGTCAGAGCTCATCTAGAAACAAAGCCCAGGCAGTTCCAGCCGGATTCCTTTTAATGTCACAGTTCATTTGCAGAACCATAACTGGAATCAAGAATTAAAAAGCCTTGTATAAAAGTCAGTAACATTAAACCTTTAGGACTCATGTTTCATGTGTCATAAAAAGTCTATGAAAGGATTTTATATTCTGTACAGTGTTTTAGCACTTTCAATCACTTTTTTTCCCAACATAACTTTTGTGAACACTTTTATAGCCTCTAAATGAAAAACTAAACTATGTGTCATTCAAAAAAAAAAAACGTTTTATGGATCACAGAATTTAATAAAAGTTCTGCACCATAACAAGGGCCTGATAAACCTTTATTAAAATTCATTAAAAATATTGAAAAATATTTTAACAGAAATTAGAGCTCATGTTTGGTAAACAGACAAATCACTCTTCAAAGAGAATACTTGTTTATCACGTATGCAGATTCTGTAGAGGTGAAAGAAAGGAATTCAGAAAAAAACTGCTACTCAACACCACGAATGCATTTCTTTGTGTTTGATGAGACTAATCCGCTTAGTTTCTGGTTTGAAAAAATCTTTTAACAATCATAAAATACATATTAGCGTTAATATGAATGCAAAAAGTATAAAAAATATTTTTGAAAATATACAATATATGAATTAGTATATTTTTATTTTAGAACCCATTAGAGCAATTGTCTTAGTGTAGTTCTTAGGGCCTGGAAAGCAGGTAAGGATTTTTCTAACATGATTAGGAATTCCGGCTCCTAACTATATTTTCTTTATATTTTTATAAAGTAATATATATTTAAAACCTCTAGATTACTGGTAAATAATAAATTTATTTTATATATGTACATACCTTTTCTAATAGTGATGCAAATACAGAAAATACATGAGTCTACAGATCATATAAGTATATATGTTTAAACATACCCCTACATTGACTTCATTCTAGACATACAGATATTAGCATATATACACACATAACCGAAAATTTTGAAGTTTTTTTTGTGGGTTGTGTGTTAATTTTTTTGCAGTGACAATGTTTTCAAGGTGTGTGCATGAGTGTTCTATAGATCTGAAAGCCTCTAAGTGGTCGATAACATTAGGTTGTCGTCTATACTAGTTCTGCAAATAACCATGGATCTCTACAGCATCTCCTCCCAGTACAGTGACCACCACCTCAGAGCACAGCTCTCTGCTGCGGATCTCTGTTTATGGAGCCCATAATTCTAGGCAGAAACACATCTAGCTAAAATTCCTATGACTAACCTTCTACCCAATTAAGGAATTGGTACGGCTGAGATTTTAGTTAGCAGATGGGAGATGAATCGTCACATTATGTAGATGTCAGATAATTATTCTTGGACTCTGTACAAGATTAAAGACTTCTGTTAATAACAGGTATTCATATTTCTTTGTTTTATTAAACACAATCTAGCTTACATTAATAGTTCGTCCAATAGCTTTTAGTATGCTCTCATAGCACCTTTTTAGTAGCATTGGGCATGTGTCAGGGAAGAAAAGACCTAGAGAAGGGGGAAAGCAGAGTGATTCATCTAGTTTATTTGTTTAAAAAGATGAAATAAGTTTTCGATGGATTATTTGTGCAGAAAACACTCAGAGTTCACAATGATTTCAGGTAGCGTAAACCTAACCTATTTCTGCAATATGTGTGAAGCTACTGTGTTAATGTCTGTTGTCTTGACAGCAGCCATAATTTATGCTTGTAATTATATTTTTTTTTTCAGCTGTAAACTCATATTGTTTCCTTACAGTCATGAAGTCACTATGCAGCAATGTCATTGTCAAAAACTGATGGGACATAATGAGGACGTGATTTGGAAAAAATTCTGGGCAGAGTTTTTGGCAAAAAATTGCAGTATATTTAAAGGAGATCAGGAGAAAAATCTGTACAAAAATATACACACATATAAAGATAAAATATATACACAATTAAAAGTTTATACATACTATATTATTTTCTGCTTTTTTTTTTTCCTGATGAGGTCATGCATTTCAAGACCAGGCCTTGAGCTACCAAACAAAGATGGTTCCATCTCATTTTAAACCACCTCTAGAAAAGGAGAGGGCATGAACTTTCTTGGTTAACCATTGTAAATACATCAGTAAGATTTTTCTACTAATGCTACATTTGTGTGTGTGTGTGTGTTTGTTTTCCTTTTTCTTGAGTTGCTCAGCTACTTCTGTCAGGTTTCATGTTTCAAACTGCCACCTACATTCCACAGAGTTTGTTTCATTTATTTATTATTTTATGTGTACATGAGTTTTGCCTGCTTGTGATCATCTGTGTACCATGTGAGTACAGAGTTCAAGGAAGCCTGAGGAAGATACTGGATGCCCCTCGGACTGGAGTTATAGGTGGTTGATAGTGGCCATATGGGTGCTGGGAACAGAACCTGGGTCCTCTGGATGAACAGCAAGTGCTTTTAACTATGGAGCCATCTCTCCAGTCCCATGCCATTTACCTTTTGTTGCTCTTCTACTCTTTATTGCTCTGAGAGTTCCAGGACGGACAGGGTATGCAGAGAGAGAAACCCTGTCTCTAAAAGCAAAAACAAACAAAAATAACCATACAAAATCATTCTTGATTTTTAAAAACAGGACCCCCCCCCCCCCCGCCCAGTGTACTCAGCTTTGTTCAAATTTGCCATCCTCATGCCTCAGGCTCCTGAAAAACAGGGATTATATTTCCATACCAGCAACAACGAGATATGAAGACAAGTCCTCCAGCTGCATCTTGTAGTATAGGATCAGGGATGAGACATCAAGCCCTTCCCTGGACTTCTTAAGACTCCCTTACCACCATCTCCCATGAGCAAGTCTCTCATTGTCTCAAAGTAATCCCTCCAATCAGTTCCTGGGTTGTCTATCTACTCACTGATCACCTATGCCCAGAGGTGTTCAAATCCCCCTGCTGAGCCACTGCAGGAGCCCAGCTGTCTCTTCAGCCTCCGCCGTCTTTGTCTGGTCTACCCACTAGGTTGTGAATTCAATCCCCTGGGCCCCACACCCAGGTGTCTCAGTCTGCCTTAGTCCTTTCCTCATCTGTGTATCCCCCTTTGATAGTACATTTTATTATTCTGAAACTTGACGTGGCCAATACACCAGATGTTTGGTCAGCATCAGTCTAGGAGTTTCTCTGGACAGAGTTTTAGATGAGATGAACATTTAAAATGGTCGACTTTTTTTTTTTTTTTTTTGGTTTTTTCGAGACAGGGTTTCTCTGTGTAGCCCTGGCTGTCCTGGACTCACTTTGTAGACCAGGCTGGCCTCGAACTCACAAAGATCCACCTGCCTCTGCCTCCCGAGTGCTGGGATTAAAGGCGTGCGCCACCACCGCCCGGCTTTAAAATGGTCGACTTTGAGTCTATGAATTAAATGCAGTTTGTACTATGATGGGGCGATGTTATGCATTCTAAATGTTAACTAATTGGTCCTGTTTGCTGTCTGTCACTTACATTGTCTCTGATTGGTTGAATAAATGCTGAGGCCTGAAATTGGGCAAAGACAGAGGTAGACAGGACTAAGGTGCTGGGCTTCAGAAGTCTAGAGTAGCAAGAAAAAGAAGCCTCCGGTAGATGGGTAGAAGAAGCCTCAAAGGCAAGTAGCAAAGAGCAGGAAGGAGGACACACACCATGGGATAGAGAAAAGAACGTCACTCCACATGGCCTGGAACATCCGCCTAGCATGGAGAATAAAAGTCCAAGGGGACGTATGTATATATGGGTCATATTTGGTAAATAGAATCAAGAGATAGCTTAGATGGGCTAAGATTGCTCAATCCAGGCCAAGTCCTGTTAAAATGCATGTGGTGTCTTGTGCTCATTTATAATGGCTGGTTAAAGATTAACAGCTGCCAGCCAATTAACAATAATCTAAATACTGGTAAACAATTTAATTAATTTTTTTCTACAGTGCTGCATCATGTGGTGGGCCTTGTTCAATTAGTTGAAAGCCTTAAGCAAAAAACACACTGCACTTCCCCAAGAATGAGAGACTTCTGGGCCCAAACCACTCTTTCCTGGGTCTATAACCTGAAGGTCTACATTGTTGGATTCAGAGCTGGCAGTCCATAATTGTGTGAGTCAACTATAACAAGCTAAATTTGTCTGACTGACACACAGAGACACAGACAAACAGACACACACACACACACAGACACACGTACAAATGTGCATGCACACACACACACACACACACACACACACACACACACACACACACATTTTATTGTTTCACTCTTCCTTTGGAGAACCCAATGCATAGGTCAGACTCCTATTCCATCACCCATCTTTTTATGCAGTCTAGATTATGGCCAGCTGCATCTGCCCTCCTATATCTCGTTCATCTTTCTTCTTTTCCACTCACTTCTAGCTTCTTTCAGGGTCTACAGAAGTCTTTGGACTCATGATTTACCTTGAGAACTAATTCCCCTCCCACAGACCAAGAACATTTTTCCTGAAAGAAGGTAGCATAAGAGTTAGTTGTAAGGAGTCATTTGGCACTTCTCTGGGAAGATCCTATAGGAAATGAACTTGAGTTGTCTTCAGCCTGTGAGTGAGCTGGGTAAGTTATGTAGGAGCTTTGTGATTCAGTCTCCTTGTGGGTGAAAGAGGAGAAGAATCTTTTGTATTTCAGAACTGTGGTGAGAACGAGGTGGGTTCATAGTTTAAAAGCTTGAAGAACATTGTGTTTGTGACACAAGAAATAATTTTATAGCTCCTATTCTAAGCTATTTATCTATTGCTAAAGACTAAACTAGATCTGGCAATAACCATTCATTTTATAGCACATTCTCAAACACTAGAAAAAAATGTAAATACATTTTCCTTAATATCACATATTTTTATCTATCATATATTTTTTTATCTTCAGAAGAGATGAAGAATGTATAGGTACTAGGGGGATAGTAAAGTATCTGTAACCCCAGTCAACAATCTGTGAACATTTTTTTTTTTTAAAAGTACTTTTTTTTTTCAAGTTACATCTCAGTCGCAAACCCTTCCCTATTCCCCCTTCCTGTCCCACCCTTCCACCCTCTTCCCCCCCCTCCAACAGCTTCTCTTTTCATTCCAACAAATGGTTCTTTCTCTTATAACAGTAAATTCTATACAAAACAGCAGAATTAAATATGCCACATTTATGAGAGTAAAATGGCCCAGTATACCTTCCCAATGTCCAGCTCATACATATTTGGCCCTGACTTTAACCTTCTACGTTCTAACCATCTCCATGAGTTTAAAGTTCTATAACTGACTTAGTTTTCATACTAACTTGTATCACTATTATAACCATCTTCTTAGATCTAGAACGCCCTCTTGATTCCTAAACAACTCAAAATTTAGCTATGAGACTCAAGCTGTCTATTCTTCAAGCACCTCAGAGAGCTGAGAAGGATAAATATATCTGATTGTATAGGAAGTGCAGGGCCTGCAGCTTCCAATACTAAGAAATGACAAACCAGTGACTACCTGGACAGTTCCCATTTTCTCTCCATACATTCCAGCATCAGTCTTCAGCCTTTTGGTCCTGTTTCTCTGACAGACATTTATTGTAGAGCAGGGTTTGTGAAGGACTAACCTACCCTGTCTTGGCAGAGCTAGGCTGTCGACTTCCTGCTACCAAGTTTTGTCCTTTTTGGACAGCAGTCTGTCTGCAGTTGAAGCAAGGAGTTTTTACATGCCAAGAGATAGGCTTGCCACTAATTCAACCATCTCACACTGGAGATTCTTCGATGCTTTTCTTCTACTTGGAGTAGAATAGGGGGTGCTATCAGGAACTGATATGTCACGATATCAAAAAAAAATCTTAATTTAAGACCACATCTTTGAATGCCATATTCTGCAGATCTCTTGGAGTTTTTGAAGATGCCCTATCTATCTCTTGTATTTAGATAAGCAAATGTTGCTTGTCTCTTAACAACTTGATTACTGAGTAGCTTAGAGAATATCTGTGATAGACTGTCTTAGTAGCTAACAAGGTGACATGCATGCATGACTAGGAGTTTGTTTTTCTTAACTATCCTAACAGTTTAAGACGGTTGGTATCAAGAGGCCAGAGCTTCACATTTCATTTTTAAGTATCTCTAGGTACCATACCATTAGGAAGCGTTACCTTTAATTTTGTATCAATATACAAAGATCTATTCAAATGTGGCTAATTATACTCTTAATTTTGTATCAATATACAAAGATCAATGCCTATGTGGCCCAATACAATCTTAATATTGCGTCCATATACAAGGGTCAATACCATTGTGGCCAACTATAATCTTAATTTTGTATCAATATACAAATATCAATACTGACGTAGACCAATACAATCTTATTTTTGCACAATAAACAATGGTCAATACCACTTTAGCCAAATATACTATTAATTTTGTATCAATATACAAGGGTATAAGGGCATATTCAATAATGTGACCTTTCTTCTTGATCCTTCCTGTGCTGTCTATGTCTCGATTTTTCTCAAGTCCGTGCATTCCTACATAGGAGATAAAGAAGGATACAGAAAAGGGAAAGAAGGAATACCCTGGGTCTAACCTCCAATACCCATTAAACAAGACCATTTATCAACTTGTAATCTCTTCCCCTAAATAACAGAGTTTTCAGTTGTCCTTCAAATAACCGAAAGGGGGGGGGGGAGAAACACCCTCCCCACCCTCTGGGTATGGGACGTTGCTCTCCTAAAATGACTTCCTGCTGATTTGGGTCGTAGTAAACCTGTTTGGGGCCCAAACCAAAATGGAAAAATGGTTAAAAATGTTAATACAATCCTTTTATGTTCAGTCCTTCTGTTCTCAGCTGTTTAGATGTCCTAAGGAGTTTGTAGGCAGAAGCTGAACTTCCAGGCTTTACTGAGGTTCTGGCTGGGGCATTGTGTAGAGCTGAACGGTCTTAGCGATATTGAGTTGTTGTGGTTGTAGGCTTTTGATGGAGACATCTATTGAGGGAGTCTGTCAGGCTGAATCATCTGGGTCACTCGTCTTCTTTTGGTGTCTGATTCTGATTTCTGCTGAGGTTTCCGTTGTCCAGTTGTCCCTGGGTTCCTTGAATGGATGCTTTGATTCTCCTGGAAAGATAAGAACAGAGCCCTGCCCTATTCCTCACTCAGGGACAATCGCCCTCTTTTTTTGGGGGGGGGTAGGTAATATTTCTCTTGAAGCAAATTTGGTTTTTGACAATATATAAAGTGTTATCTTTCAATCTGGTTTAAAGAAGAAATTATTTTGTTATTTTGGAGCTAAACCAGCTTTAGTGTATATATTTTGAGGTCTTGAAGGACAATTTGTTTGTGTTGTGTGGGCCTTTTGTAAGTAGCTTTTAAACTTAGGTCCTTCCAAATCCTATGTGTGTGTCTCTGCATTCTAATTATTGGGATCCAAGACCTGTGGTTCCCATCTGAGGGGATTAAAGATGTGTTCCACCACTCCTGGATCGAAGTTTTTCTTTATTTAGAGTTTGTTTTGTATCAGGCTGACCTTGAGCTCTGAGATCTGCCTGTTTCTGTCTCTAGTGTGTTGGGGTTAAGGGTGTACTCTTCTTGAATGATGGGATTAAGGGTGTGTACCCTCACCACCCTTTTCCGTGTAACTCTAGAATTTATAAGTCCACTAACTCTATGGTGCTCCTCCCGTCTCTGCTGAAGTTAAAGGCATGGGTCAACACCACATTTCTTCTGTATTTTACCTTAGCTCTACGTTTTTTCGACACTTGGAGGTTCATAAAACCAGGTTGAATGGCTGTGTCCTTTATTTTATTTACAGTGTTTTAAAGCTGTTACCTGCTTTTTTTTTTAATTAGTAAATTTATTTGTTTGTTGCTACAGGTTACTTCCTTGACATATTGTCCTCTTTTCCTGCTTCCCAGCCCCACCCTCCCATGCTCTACTCCCTGACCCTTCCATCTTGATCCTCTGGGGTGGAGTGTCCCTGCATACCAGTCTCTCACCACAGATCAGGAGTCATATGAGGGCTGAGGTCCTCTTCATACACTGGGGGTCTACGAGGCAGTACTGCCAGTGAAAGGTGTCTCCTTGCTACGGGGGGGAAACTAAAAAAAAAAAACCAACAGACACACAAACCCACAAAAACAAAGAACAACAACAAAAAAAAGAGAGGAAAAAGAAAGAGAAAAAAAGAGGGAAAGGAAAAAGAAAAAGAAATGAAAAGAAAAAAGAAATTTATGTCCATGTTCCTTTTGGTGTGTTGGTTGTAGTACAGATATCCTGTACGATATAGCTAAAATCCTACTATAAGTGAATAGATGCCATGTGCATCCTTCTGAGTCTGGGTTAGCTCACTCAGGATGAGCTTCTCTAGATCCATCCATTTGGTTGCAAATTGCATGATTTCATTGTTTCTTATAGCTGAGTAATATTCCATTGTATAGATGTACCACAATTTTTTAATCCATTCTTCAGTTGAGGGACATCTGGGTTGTTTCCAGTTTCTAGCTATTACAAATAAGGCTGCTATGAACATAGATGAGGAGACTTCCCTATGTCTCCGTGAGGTGTCCTTTGGGTGTATACCCAGAAGTGGTATGGCTGGGTCCTGAGGCAAAGTTATTCCAAGGTTTCTAAGATATCTCCAGACAGACCTCCATAGTGGTTACACAAGTCTGCACTCCCACCAGCTATGGAGGAGAGTTCCCCTTTCTCCACACCCTCGCCAGCATGTGCTGTCATTTGAGCTCTTTATCTTAGCCATTCTGACAGGTGTGAGATGGAATCTCAGGGTTATCTTGAGTTGCATTTCTCTGATGATTAAGGATGTTGAGCATTTCTTCAGGTAACTCTCGGCCATTAGGGATTCCTCCTTTGTGAATTCTCTATTTAGCTCCGTCTCCCTTTTTTGATTGGATTATTTGGTTTCTTGGCATTTAGTTTCTTGAGTTCTTTGTAGATTTTAGATAATAGCCCTCTATCAGATGTGGGGTTGGTGAAGATTTTCTCCCAGTCTGTAGGCTGCCGTTTTGTTCGAATGACAGTGTCTTTTGCCTTACAGAAGCTTTTCAGTTTCATGAGGTCCCATTTATTGATTGTTGATCTCAGGTCCTGAGCTGTTGGTGTTCTGTTCAGGAAGTTGTCACGTGTACCAATGAGTTCGAGGGTTTCTCCTACTTTTTCTTCTATTATCTTTAGTGTGGCCGGCCTTATGTTAAGGTCTTTGATCCACTTGGAATTAAGTTTTGTACAAGGTGATAGGTATGGGTCAAATTTCATTCTTTTACAAGTGGACATCCAGTTGGACCAGCACCATTTGTTGAAGATGCTGTCTTTCTTCCATTGTGCGGTTTTGGCTTCTTTGTCAAAGATTAGTTGGCCATAGGTGTGTGGGTCCATGTTTGGGTCTTCAATTCTATTCCATTGATCCACTGGTCTGTTTCTATACCAGTACCATGCTGTTGTTATTATTATTGCTCTGTAGTACAGCTTGAAATCTGGGATGGTGATACCTCCAGATGCTTTTTTATTGTACAGGATTGATTTAGCTATTCTGGGCTTTTTGTTGTTCCATATGAAGTTGAGTATAGCTTTTTCCAAGTCTATAAAGAATTGTGTTGGTATTTTGATAGGAATTGCATTGAATCTATATATTGCTTTTGGTAGAATAGCCATTTTTATTATGTTGATCCTACCTATCCATGAGCATGGGAGATCTTTCTGTCTTCTAAATGCCTCTTCCATTTCTTTCTTCAGGGGCTTGAAGTTCTTGTTATATAGGTCCTTTACTTGCTTGGTTAGAGTTACCCCCAGGTATTTTATATTGTTTGTGGCTATTGTGAAGGGGGTTGTTTCCCTTATTTCTTTTTCGGTATGCTTGTTTGTTGTATAAAGAAGGGCTTCTGATTTTTTTGAGTTAATTTTGTATCCAGCCACCTTGCTGAAGTTGTTTATCAGCTGTAAGAGTTCTCTGGTGGAGTTTTTGGGGTCGCTTATGTATACAAACATATCATCTGCGAATAGGGATAATTTGACTTCTTCATTTCCAATGTTTATCCCTTTGATCTCCTTTAGTTGTCTTATTGCTCTAGCAAGAACTTCAAGTACTATATTGAAGAGATATGGTGAAAGTGGACATCCTTGTCTTGTCCCTGAGTTTAGAGGAAATGCTTCTAGCTTCTCTCCATTTAATTTGATGTTGGCCACTGGCTTGCTGTATATTGCCTTTATTATTTCTAGGTACGGTCCTTGTATGCCCGTTCTCTCCAGGACTTTTAGCATGAAGGGGTGTTGGATTTTGTCAAATGCTTTTTCTGCATCTAGCGAGATTATCATGTGGTTTTTTTCTTTCATCTTGTTTATATGGTGAATTACATTGATAGACTTTCGTATATTGAACCATCCCTGCATTCCTGGGATGAAGCCTACTTGATCATGATGTATGATATTTTTTATGTGTTCTTGAATTCAGTTTGCTAGTATTTTATTAAGTATCTTTGCATCTATGTTCATGAGGGAGATTGGTCTGAAGTTCTCTTTCTTTGTTGGGTCTTTGTGTGGTTTAGGAATCAGAATGACAGTGCCCTCATAGAATGAGTTTGGCAGTGTTCTTTCTGTTTCTATGTGGTGGAAGAGTTTGAAGAGTAATGGTGTTAGCTCCTCTTTGAAAGTCCGGTAGAATTCCGTGCTAAAGCCATCTGGCCCTGGGCTTTTTTTTGGTTGGGAGTTTATTAATGAGTGTTTCTATTTCCTTAGGGGTTATTGGGCTGTTTAAGCTGTTAATCTGATTTTGATTTAGTTTTGGTAGGTAGAATTTATCGAGGAAATTGTGCATTTCTCTTAGGTTTTCAAATTTGGTGGAGTATAGATTTTTAAAGTAGGACACGAATATTTTCTGGATCTCCTCAATGTCTGTTGTTATTTCTCCCTTTTCATTTCTGATTTTGTTGATTTGGGTTCTTTCTCTTTGCCTTTTAGTTAATTTGGCTAGGGGTCTATTTTGTTGATTTTCTCGAAGAACCAACTCTTGGTTTCATTGATTCTTTGTATAGTTCTTTTTGATTCTAAGTTGTTGATTTCAGCCCTAAGTTTGATGATTTCCTGCCTTCTGCTCTTCTTGGGAGTGTTTGTTTCTTTTTTTTCCAATTCACCTAGCTTAGCTGTTAGTTCACTAACATGAGCTGTCACAATTTTCTTTTTGAAAGCACTTAGTGCTATGAACTTTCCTCGTAGCACAGCTTTCAATGTATCCCATAGGTTTGGGTATGTTGTGTCTTCATTGTCATTGGATTTTAAGAAGTCTTTGATTTCCTTATTTATTTCTTCCCTGACCCAGTGGTCATCCAGTAAGGAGCTGTTCAATTTCCATGTGTTTGTAGGCTTTCTGTTGATTCTTTTGCTGTTGAAGACCAGCTTTATTCCGTGGTGGTCTGATAAGATACAAGGGGTTATTTCAATTTTCTTGTATCTGTTGAGGCTGTCTTTGTGTCCAACTATATGGTCGATTTTGGAGAAGGTTCCGTGGGGTGCTGAGAAAAAGGTGTAT
The DNA here is from genome assembly GCA_907164525.1 of Lophiomys imhausi. NCBI lineage: Eukaryota > Metazoa > Chordata > Mammalia > Rodentia > Muridae > Lophiomys > Lophiomys imhausi. Next base: position 4,469,393 of record CAJQZJ010018033.1, read on the forward strand.
TCCTTTGTGTTTGGGTGAAACGTTCTGTAGATGTCTGTTAGGTCCATTTGTTTCATGATCTCTGTTAGACTCAATATTTCTCTGTTTGGCCTCAGTCTTGATGATCTGTCCATTGTTGTGAGTGGGGTGTTGAAGTCTCCCACTACTAATGTGTTGTGATCGATGTGCGATTTAAGTTTTAGAAGTGTTTCTTTTACAAAAGTAGGTGCCTTTGTATTTGGGGCATAGATGTTCAGTATTGAGATTTCCTCTTGATGAATATTCCCTTTAATGAGTATATAATGCCCTTCTTTGTCTTTTTTCATTAACTTCAGTTGGAAGTCTGTTTTGTTTGATATTAGGATGGCTACTCCAGCTTGCTTTCTGGGTCCATTTGCTTGGAAACCCTTTTCCCAGCCCTTTACTCTGAGGTATTGACTATCTCTGGTAGTGAGATGTGTTTCTTGTATGCAGCAAAGGGACGGGTCTTGCTTGCGGATCCACTCTGTAAATCTGTGTCTTTTTATTGGGGAGTTGAGACCATTGATGTTGATGGATATTAGTGACCTGGGGTTGTTGTTTCCCATTAGTTTAGTATAGGTGATGGTCCTGTGTCTCTTTTGGTTTAGTTGCTGAGGGGTTTTCTATTCCCTTTGTTTCCTTGGGTGAAGTTTTCTTCTCTGGGATGCAATTTTCCTTCTAGGATTTTCTGTAGGGCTGGGTTTGTGGGGAGATATTGTTTAAATTTGATTTTGTCATGGAATATCTTGTTTTCTCCATCTATGTTGATAGAGAGTTTTGCTGGGTATAGTAGTCTGGCTGGGCACCTATGATCTCTCAGGACTTGTAGGATATCTGTCCAGGCCCTTCTAGCTTTTAAAGTTTCTGAGGAGAAGTCAGGTGTAATTCTGATGGGTCTGCCATTGTATGTGACTTGGCCTTTTTCTCTTACAGGTTTTATTATTCTTTCTTTGTTCTGTACATTTGGTGTTTCAATTATTATGTGGTGAGAGGAGTTTCTTTTCTGATCTAATCTGTTCGGTGTTCTGTAAGCCTCTAGGATTTTTATTGGCATCTCTTTTTTCAGGTTTGGGAAGTTTTCTTCTATGACTTTGTTGAAGATATTTCCTGGACCTTGGAGTCGGGAGTCTTGTCTTTCCTCTATGCCTGTGATTCTTAGGTTCCATCTTTTCATTGAGTCCTTGATTTCTTGGATGTTGTGGGTGAGAGATTTTTTAGCCTTCTCATTTTCTTTGGATGTTGTACTGATTTCTTCCATCGAATCTTCCATGCCTGAGATCCTGTCTTCCATCTCTTGCATCCTATTGTTGATACTCACATCCATAGTTCCTGTTCTCTTCCCTTGGTTCTCCACTTCCTCTTTTAACTCTGACTGTGTTTTCTTTATTATTTCTATTTCTATTTTCATGTCTTGTATGGTATTATTCGTTTTGTACATTTCCTTCTCCAGCTTACTTGTTTTTGTCTGAAAATCTTTCATTGCTTTGTCTTTTTCCTGTTCAAGCTCTGTCACCTTGGCTTGGAGCTCTTTAATGGTATTGTTCATTGTTTTGGCTTGTAAAATTGTGGCTTCTTTGAATACCTTCATAGATTTAAGTTCTTCTTGAAGGGACTCTATCACTTTTCATAATGCACTATTGTCATCGTTTTCATGTGTTACTGTTGGTGTGAGATCATCTGAATTGGATGAGCTAGGATAATTCTGCTTTGTTGGAGTCATATTTCCTTGATTTCTATTTTTTCTTGGACCTTTGGCCATGTGTGTGTGTTTAGCTGTCTGTTCTTGTCGTTTTCTGTGTTTGGATCCACAGGGGATGCTTTGGTGAAGGAGTCGAATTGCTTGGCTATCTGTCCTTGCTTACCGGGTGATCTCAGGGTCACTGTGGTTTTAATAGCCTGAATCATTGTGAGCTGGTGCAGCCTATTCCCATGTAGTGAGTAATGGTCCGGGATTGTTACACTGCTCCCAGTTCAGACTTCTCTATTTTGCACACTGAGTGATCAGCCTTCAATGGTTCTAATGGTATGGACCTGTTTGCCCAGGCACAGATTTTGTGGGCTTTGTTTGTTGTCACGGGGGCTGACAGGGCCTGGCTCCACACCTAATGTGTTTGGGTTTACCCGAATATAGCTCTGGTCCCCTGGCTTCTGGTTACTCACTAGGCTTCTCCGCCACAGGCCTGGCCGCTTCCCTCCCTATCTGCTCCGCCTTGGGTGGGAGGAGCTTCGGCCCCTCCCGCCTTCTGAACCGGCCTCCCACCCTAGCTGCTTTGCCGTGGGTGGGCGGAGCTTCGGTTCCTCCCGCCATCAGAGCCGGCCTCTTGCCTTAGCTGCTTTGCCGTGGTTGGGCGAAGCTTCGGCCCCTCCTGCCAGCGTCTGCTTCCCTCCCCAACTGCTCTGCCCGCCCACCTTCCGCTCCCGCTCGAGCGGCTGCGGATCTCCCGCTGAGCACTCTTTTTCTTCGTCTCGAAAAAACAAAAACAAAAACAAAACAAAACAAAACAAAACAAAAAAAACCCAGAAGACTTCAACTATTCTGCAAAATTTCCTAAATAGTTATAAGGTCTTCCTGAGGTATGGGAAGCCCAGTTGGCTAGTGGGCGATTGCCATGTGGCCTTTGATTCTGCCTGCTGTGTGTTGGGATCGATCTTACCAGGCGCCTCTCCAAATGGGAGTTCCCGAATCCCGGATTTAGTGGCTTCCGTGTCTGCGAGAGATGGGGGAGAGCCTTGCCCTGGGACTTTTAACAGTCCCTTGGGAGCTGTGCGTGTTCCCGGAGGGGCCAGACCCTCCAGTTTTTGCACAGTGTCCCACAACTCTATGTTTTCTATGGCTCTTCTCTCCCATATTCAAAATGCGTCCGTGCAGTTCACCGCCATCTTGGCCCCCCCCCAATCTGGGAACATTTTTTTGTGATGGGCTAGAAGTTAATATTTGACTTTGTAAGCCATTCCATCTCCATTGTAATCAAGCCTATGGTAATGGCAAAGCAACTGCACACATGGGTACGACTGTATCCCAATAACACTTTAAGCAAATTTGAATTAACATATAGTCCTTGTTCATATTTCTGTGGCACAGTGAGATGTTTGATACATGTGCATGTTATAGAATGGTAGAATTAGAATGCTAAGCACATCCATCACCTTGACTTTTTGTTATTTCTTTGTCATGAGAAGAACAGAAAATCTGTTTTCTAGTTACTTGTACAAATATACCACATAATATTGTTAACTAGATTCAGTAAAGCACCAGAGTGTTTTTCTCTTAATTGTAATTTTGTGTTTGAACCATTTTTATCAATTCCCTTCAACCACATACCCTTCGAAGTCTCTGGTAACTACTAGTTGGTTATGGTTTTTGTTTGTTTGTTTGTTTGGTTTTTTTTTTTTTTTTTTGGGGACAAGATTTCTTGATGTAATAGCCCTGGCTCTCCTGGACTTGCTTTTGTAAACCAGGCTGACCTTGAACTCATAGAGATCCACCTGCCGCTGCCTCCTGAGGGCTGGGATTAAAGGCAGGCACCACCACAGCCTGCTGTTACTATTCCATTCTTAACTTTTTGTTATTAGCCTTCTTAGATTCCACAAATGAGTTCAGTCATGCATCACTTCTTTTTCTGTTTTGGGCTTTTTATTTTCCCACTTTACATTATGAGCATCACATAATTTCATCTTTTTCTTTTCTATTTTCCATTTCTGGTATGGATTATAATGGGTTATATATGTATGTAACATGTTTTTGGGTGTGTGTGTGTGTGTGTGTGTGTGTATAGTCTGAGTTTGATATCAGGGATTATTCTCAAGACTCTTCTATTTCATTCATTGACTCAGGGTCTCTCTCAATCAAACCCAGAGCTGTGTATATGGCTAGTTCCTCTAGTCAGCTTGTTCTGAGATCCCCTGATTCTATATTTTGAAGCTAGAAATACAAGGGAGTCTCCACACCCATCCAGTCTTCATATATGTTTCTGGGTATCTGACCTCAAGTTCTCATCCTTGCAGTACAAGTACTTTAACCATTGAGCCCTTTTCCAGTCTGACTTCATGGCTAATACTCCTCCATGGGTGTACACCATATTCCTAAATCTGTTAATTTGTTGGACAGTATTTAAGTCAATCCCATATCTTGGCACTTGTGAATACTAGTATAATGAATGAAGAATGCATATATTTTTTCATATACTGATTTCATATCTTTTGGATACACACAGAGTGGGGAGATTTGCTGGATCATATGATTCTTCTGCTCTTTTTTTGTGAGGGAGTCTCAAAGTTTTTGTTCATAATTGCTATGCTAACTTCCATGTCTATCAACAGCATTCAAGGTTATTTCTTGTTCACCCCCCCACCAGCACTTGCTGCCATTGTTCTTTTATATAATAAGCATTTTAACTGGAGTGAGGAGGCTGATAATGTGGTTTTATACTACATTTCTCTCATGACAACAGATTGTGATGCTGACCATTTTTTTCAAGTATGTGTTGATCAGTTAATTATATGCCTTCTTGATGACTATTAGTAATATATATTTTATTTTTTCTTGATAAATAATTTTTATTTCTATCTGATCCCATAGTGGATTAGTTTCTTTTCTGTTGCTGTGATAAAATACACAAAAGCAACTTCAGAAATGAAGGGTTTAGCCAAGTCTGGTGGCACACATCTTTAGTCTCAGCACTCAGGAGGCAGAAGCAGGGAGATCTCTGTGAGTGGGAGGCCAGCCTGGTCTACAAAGTGATTCCAGGACAGTCGGTACTGTTACACAGAGAAACTCTGTCTGAAAAAACAAATTAAAAAAAAAGGAAAAGAAAAAAAAGAAAAGAAAAAAATGAAGGGTTTATTTATGCTTATGGTTCAAAGGGCATACCATCTATCATGAAAAGGAATAAATAGGAGGAGGCGATGGGCCTCACAGGCAGAAAATGAAGACAGAATAGCAAATGGGTCAGCCTATAAAACTTCAAAGCCCACCCCAGTTACATACCTCCTCTAGCAAGTCTTCACCACTTAAAGGTTTCACAACAGCAACTCCTTCTGGGGACCATGTGTTGAAACACGGGAGTCTTCGAGGGATATTTCATATTCAAAGCCAAACTATCTAGGAAAGGGGAAGACTGTCAACATGAAAGCTCTCAGGGAATGAGAGGAGCTGGGTGAGGATGGAGAAAGGCAGGCCACACTCCTGGAGATGTCACTGTGGGCTGAGAGACTTCTTCCCAGAGGGAGGTACAAATTAAGCACTAAATAAATCTTTGTTGAATAAGAAAATGAATGGGTCATACTACCACAGTCCTTTCCAGAAAGGTAAGGGAATCTACACTGAAGGAGCATGTGTTCTTGTTCTTATATATCTAAGCCATTGTGTGCTATGAAACATATTTTCTGGATTATTCACCTTTCTTTCCTTTGGCTACTACACATTGTTTTTCTTTAAATTGTTTCTGCACCCTTTGGCCATTCTGAACAAGTTAACTGAAACACCAGAATGTTCACTGTCTACCTCTTTACTTCCTTATGTTTGTCTAGTGACTTCTATATTGGATTTGTTGGGGTCAAGAACACAGGTGTTCATAAGAAGACCCCCATAGCCAATTAAATGGGACACAAGAGAGTTCATAGAGACTGAACCAAAACCAAAGAACAAGCATGGACTGATCCTAGACACACTATGATTATGAAGCAGATGGACTACTTGGTACTCAAGTGGATTCCCTAACAATTGGAACAGAGACTATCTGAGTTGGACAAGGTTGCCTCCCTCCCGATCTTATTTTCCTAGCAGAAAGGCCTTGTCTTGTCTCAGCAGAAGGGGAGGCAATTAGTCCAGATGCAATTTTATATCCCAGAGTGGGTTGGTACCGGTTTGGGGGGAGGAGTATGGGGGAAATGGGTGGGAGGGTGGGACTGGAAGGATAATGGAGACTGGAATGTAAAATAAACAAATTAATAACAAAAATCAGAAAAAAAGAGCACAGGTGTTCAGCTTCCTTGGTGGAGGAGACATTTATGCACATGCATTGCTTCCAGTTTAAGAAGTCTAATTCAGGTTTGGCTATATTATGAATATATATGAAGGTTATGAAGGATATGAATATTCCAGGAGCATGAGGTTTTGGAAAATCTCCAGAACTATCAAACACAGAAACTATGCTGACTTCAATTGCTTTACTCATAGGGTGCCTCCTAATGACCTAGACAATGCGCCTACTTCACTTTGGGACTACTGACTACCACATGGATGTGGTATTAAAACAGACTTTGAATATGTTAGAAAAATGAAATTGGTGTTTAAGTGATCACAGCACTTGCTAAACATGCTCAGATATAAAACACAAATATTGTTTAAATGAACAATTATGCAATTATTTTTCCAAATAAAACTTAAATTCTTGATAGAAAATACATGGCCAAACAAAATATTACATACATAACGGTCATGTACAGTGATATTTTAAAGGCAAATTCCCTCCTCTGATCACAATGGAAAGTCTAAAGAGCCTAACACATTCATTTTACTTGTGTCCAAAGTTAACATGACACACCGTTAGAGAATATCCTGGTAGACAGTACTGAGAGAATATTAATATGGGTTTCCATTTTTAAAACATCCCTAGAGCCTGTTTTATTTGTAGGTAAATCTCTTTCTGTTCTGTTACTAATAGGCATTTCTTATAATAGAGACTTGTAATTGAAGCTTGCAAATAGCATTTAAAAGAAATAAATACTTTTTAATAGCAACTATCAAATTTCTACACCTCAGATAGCTGTATTCTTTTTTTTGTATCCCTCTTACTCATCCAAGCTGAGATGAATTATCATTTCTGTTGAATTTTTTTCCTAAAGAAAATCAAAGCTCTTTGCCTATAAATTCCTCAGTATCCTTTAACTAACTAAAGTCATTTTATCATATATCCTAGAATATTAATTATTTTTACTTTCTTTACAAAAATGTATTGGGAGATGATTTTAGTAAGCACTTGCTTATCTTTCTTTGTTTAATCACAAAAATATCATGTAAAAAGCTATTTTAAACTGACTTACTTTTAAAGTGCCCTGTACATATGCCAGCTTTCCTGCATGTTTTGACAAATGACACATTTCCTTTGGTGCTTCCTTGTGGGTAACAGTGTGTGAGGATGTGGTGCTGGCAAAATTTATTACAGTTATTTTGTAGTTGATATTAAAAAATGTGATGTATTATACCAGGTGTCTGACCTTTAAAGATCTTAGGACCTAATTCATTACAACATAAAATTTACATATTATTCAACTTTGCTGCAGAGGTCTTATGAACAAGTCCTGGTGTATGTGTCAGGGCAGTGAAGAAGGCTAGCTAGGCTCAGGCAGGGCTGAGGTGTAGACCCTGAGTTTGCATGTGTCCGGGGCTTCTATGACTTAGAGCACAGGAGTGGCATTTGTCTATGCAAAGAAAGGCAGAGGAAAACTCAATACAGTGAAAATGTGATGGATTCATGAGGTACACCTTTTCAGAGATTCCCACCGAGTCTACCCTCAGTAGAGGGCGGTGAAAGTATTCCTAAGGGAAAATGAATAACCATGTGATTCCATAGAGTAGCTTTAAGGAATTGAACCTGGTACAGCCAACAAAACAATATACAATGATCTTCGTACCCTCTTTAAACATCTAAGATAAAAAAGTTAAAATTAAAACTTGTTATGAAACAAAAACCCAAGGTTAAAAAAAATAAATGTGTTTGAAATGGTGCATATGCAACAGTTTTTATAAAGAATGAACATTTAAATCATATTACTGCAAGTTAGATCTGAACACTAAGATTAGGTGCTACTGGAAATCGGATTATGATTTTTGAATTCTTTTAATTATTTTTAATGTTTCCTTTTCAATAAAAACTGGAATATCATTTTATCATAATATACCCTTGCACTGTTTGTGTTCCCAATCTAATAAATATCTATCTAAAGGTGGAAGCCCAACTTTTAATAAATGTATGAACAAATAAATATATCCTGTAGGATAACAGTGCGAGTGTTCATTTGTAAAATTGTGGTCCCTATGGCTTCCTACCTCTCAAGGCTCCCCAAACTTTGATTGATAACACTATCTTTCCCTGAGGAGGCTCCAGTTTTATGGCAGAAAAATAACTTCAAATCTTTCTTTCCATAGAGATTATAAAATAATTTGAATTAATGCAGATGGGCTCTTCATGTCAATACAAGCCAAACACTGTTTAAAGATTCAGTTTGCTATCGAAGATAATGTTTCCATATTCTGCAGTTTAATTAGTGAGGAGGAAGCATTTCATCTCAAATGCTGATTTTCTAAATTACTCTGCTGGAAGGTATAGAAATATGCTTAAAATTTCCTTTTTGGATATGTGCTAATTTTTAGCAAGTAGATAGAGGCCATCAAAACAAGACAAAATGTAAAAAGCCATAATTATTATCCTCCAAGTGAGTTGCTTTTGGCAAATCCAAGCCAATCACATGCCTTAAATGGCAAGGTAAGAAGTGTTGCATGTTCGCAGTAGAGGGAGCTGTCTTCTAGTTCTAACACTAGCGGAAAATAGAAGGTCACTCAGTCTATTGATAAATCACACTGCCGTGATTCCTAACTGACAGCTCAAACTAACATCAAGCTGGATGAGGGAGAACAAAAGGCCATCAAGCAGCCATTTTCTTGACACTTTTATTCAATCACCAGCAGATTGCTTACGACAGCAATAGCAGCTGTTTTGTCTTCATCTTTCCACATTTGATAAAAGGTGTCAACTCAAATTTTTGTAAATAATTCACTTACCCCTACTGCACACACCAGCAGTGTTCAGCATATGTATTTTGTGGGAGCAGATCACCGAGGCAGGGCAGAGCTCAATGTATCAGCTGAAGGTCACCTATGATCTTAAAAGACGCCCGATAAAGCTATGCTGTCCTTCAAGGTCAGAGATAAAACCATGCGTAGATATTTGTGGTGGGAGGAAAAGGTTACAGGGTAAGGAAGAAAATATATGAAAATGCTTCCTTCGATATAAGACTCGTTTTCTTTGTTTAAGAAATCTCTCACTTCCAGTTTCTTGGTCAGTTATCAGCGTAGCATATTTGTAAACCCACAGAAGAGATTAAAAATCTAAATTGCTCTTTCAAAAGTTTGAGGAAAGCATTATTTGTAGCCTGCTATTCATCACAACTGTGTGGAGGCCAGAGCTACAATCTATTTCCATGTCCTTTTTAAAAGAATCATAAAAAGAGTGTCAAAAATTAATACAGTTGGAGAGAATTTCATTTATCTAGTTCATTTAAAATTCTGCCTTGAAATGCATTTAGGCTTGAGAGCTGAGGGGAAAAAATAGAGAAAGAAGGTGTTTTATATCATAAGAGCTTCGTTTGCTTTAAGGACTTGGAGAAACTAATAGAGAAATCCTTGAATTATTGCAATAAGATACTCTATCTGCTGTTGGCAAGCAGCTAAAAGTGCTGAGATTAAAAATGATACATCCTTCATTGCTAGCTTGTGTTTTAGGCTACATTACTCACAGAATAAATCTAAGCAACAAATAGTCACTATTTGGTTTATATTGTCTAATAGGAAAAGTCCATGTGTTTTTGAGATTCTGTCTCAGCGCCACCGCAGGGGGATTTATTACCTGTAATTGATGTGCAAGAGGATCAAAGAGCACTTTTCTCACATTCTCTTCTATTCTTTCTACATCAAAAGTGGGGGGCAATAACTTTTGCAATTCTATTGGGAGAGGTGTGGGACGATGACGTGAACCAGAATAAAGTACTGATATGGTTGTACAGGGCATTAAACACAGCTTTGAACTCAAATTAGTTACTCCAATGCCTGTTTGAAAACTAATTCCCACAAGGGAAATTAATGTCTTCACAACTTAAGTCTTTATAAATTTATAAAATTTAGAAATAGGTGTTGGCAAACAGGGATTTAGAATAAAGTTCTAATCTTCTATATTTCAAAGCACAGTGTTACCTTCTTGAGTTTTCTCCAGGTGGCTATAGATTTGTCCCTTCTGATTTAGCACTTACTGTCTTACGGTGTGGTGTGTCTTCTAAATATGTTTCTTTACTTCTCACCTAGATTGTAGGATCCCATGACTAGGGTGCACATGTTATCAGCTTCATAACTGTTACATTCTCATAAAGCACGGGAAACACTACATTCGTTATCTTTTTTTGTCTCATATGGCTAGATCAGAAGTTTTGTGCAGCAGATGAGAAGAATTGTGGGCCTAGGAGTCATGAGGTCATAAGAGTACGTATGTAAGCTGAGTCTGTACATGAGGATTCTACCATGTAATCCAGTTATCTTCTTCATTCCTTGTGTACCCTGAAGTTAGGCCTCACAGATGGAGCACGCTGCTCGGCACACAGCAAATATCCAGTATGTCAGTGATTAGGACATGTGGATTTGGCTGAAAGGTATGCAGGAGTCATTTGTAGGTTTTCTGTTTTTTATGACAATGATTTGCATAGTAGATCAGTCAGAATAAATATGTATCTGGTCGAGAAAACTAAAAAAAAAAAACCATTGTGTTTTCTCTTGAGAAGCTTTCGTTCCAAGCAGACGTGGGATGTGTTTTTATAACAAAAGGTACACTTGCTCAGCTGTAAAATGCGGAGAGCAGTTACCAGAGCCACAGACAGTCAGGTTGCTGATGCAGGTGGGAAGAGACAGTGGGAAAGTTTAAGCTGTGGCATACCACAATGCTTCCGCTTCAGGCTGGTCCTGAAAGCAGTGGTGAGTTCAGAAGAGAGGAAAAGCCATTCCTAGAGGAATATGAAAAATCCTAAGCATGATGTAAAAAAGAAAGAAAGAAAGAAAGAAAGAAAGAAAGAAAGAAAGAAAGAAAGAAAGAAAGAAAGCAGGAAGATGTAACTCCAAAGCAATGGCTAAGAAAAAACATAACAAAACAACAAAAGCCTGAAAATAAAACCCAACCTAGCCATATGTAAAGCACTCGGAATAGCTGAATACGAGCCTGCTTACTGAAGGGAACAAAGTATTCATTTCTGGAGAAGGCTACACATAGAGAGGGATCTTGGAAGTCTTAGTACTTTGCAAAAGAGCCAGGCTTCCGATGCAAAGATATCGCACGAGAGATGACTCTTTCCTTTTACCTAATTGCAGGAGACTTTAAGGGAGCTAAATAGATTCTTACAGTAAAGAGCATGTACGCCAAGCGAAATTTAATGATTATTAGGGAAAAGGTTTTCCAGGTATTGTACAACAGCAACCAGAATGAGAATAACACCTTGTTCTACCGGTATCTAAATATCCTAAGTAAATTATTTATATCAACTCATTTACTCTGTAATCAGATGAGCTCACCGACACCAGAAAGGTTAAATAATGCGTCCTACCTCACAGCAGGGGGAGCCTGAGCCTGGCTGCAGAGCTCAACTCCAACACTGCCATGCTGTTAGGTCCTGATGAATTGTTAAAGCCAAAAGCCCATAGAAAAGCCATGACACCACATATGTTCACGCTGTGAAAACTTCTCTGGTTTGTGTACCTTTTCTTCATACATTCCACTAAAATAGTCAATTTAAAACAGAAAATACTATCTGCACTATGGAAGAAATAATTAAAAACATATACATGAACTGCTAATCTATCTTCAATTATTATGAATGGGTATAATTTAATTTCTCATTTTAATTGTCTGTATTTTATTTTCCAAAACTCATTTTGTGTGCTTGTGTGGACATGTGTTTTGTATATGTGCATGTATTCATGTGGGTGTGTATGTACTTGTATAGGCACAGGCATATTGAGGCTGGAGCTCAGGGTTTGGTTTCTTCCACTATGGCTGAGGTCACTAATTATCTGAGACAAGGTCTTTATCTGAACCTGGAGCTCACCAAGTGGCTAGAGGACTCTGTGGATCTGTCTGTTTGTGCCCTACCAGTACTGGGAATACAGATGCTTGCCACCACATTTGGCTTCTACATGGGGGTGCGGATCTGAACTCAGGTCCCATGCTTGTGTGACAGGCACTTCACTGACTAAGATGCCTCAAGCATGTTATTTCACCTTCATTTTCCACCACGTTTTTTGGTCAAATGTCCTGTTAAAATTTTACACTAAGGTATTTTATACTAAAGTATAAAATTTATGTATTTATACTTAGTATAAATTTTTATAATAAGGTTTGATTATCTTAGGGAAAAATTGTTGAAGAAAAGCTAAAAGAGAGAATTCAGGAATGGATGAAGAATTCTAGAACGAATGCTCTAATTTAGCCTAATAAAAAAATTGGAAGTCAGAAACCATAACTTTTTTTTCATGTACACATTGGTTTTATTGTAACAAAGCAACTTTACACTTCAACATTTAAAATGAGCATCTTTTTCCTTCCAGTGAAAACTAAAAAAAAAAAAAAAGTTAAAATAAAAAAAATTAAAAATAAAGTTACAACAGAGAATATCAACTCCAAATAAAACCCTACAGATTCTGCTGATTCTCCCATTGAGTGGCAGGGCTCAAGTCATCGTTAGGAGAGAATTTTATTTTAAAAGTGTCACCTTAAACTGCAAGGATGTCCGTTAAACATCACAATTAAGCATGCCAAAGGAGAAGCCATGTTGTCAAAATGCCCACTTAACACCCCCCCCCTACACCTCAAACTCACCTTTTGCTGACTTTCTATACCCCCTTTTTTCTTTTTATTAAACAAGGGAAAGTAGACAGATGGATGATACATGTTGGTAAATGCTAACTGTCTGTATTCACAGAGAGACACAGTGTAATCTCTGAGCCCGATATACAAAGAAAGGAAAAAAGCTAGAATTCTATGCACTACTACACAGAGGCCTAGCACCCTCCAGCCTCCAGAAGAGCCACAGGAGCTGGAGGGCTTCTCTTCCCCCCCACCCCCACCCACAGAACACGGTGGTGGTGTTGAAGCCACAGTTTTTGAGACAAGAAAGGATAAAAATGAACTAGAACAGAAGAGTGGAGATTCTTTTCCTGCTGTATTTTGCTCAAAGTGTTTTCCCCCAAGTAACTTGAGAACCATGATGTTGAGAGAGACCTCAAAAACAGGGCGACTGAGCACAAGGAGGTTGGGGGGCGGGGTGGGAAATGACTGCAACTTGCTCCCAGGGACTGCAGAAAATTAAAAAATAAAAAGAAATAATAAAAAAAAAGAAGGTTGGAATCCATTGGTCTTCTGTGCTAGTCATCCTTGCCTTCATCCTCCTCCCCTTCTTCCCCTTCATCATCATCTTCCTCCTCTTCCCCTTCATCTTCATCCCCTTCTTCATCAATGTCTTCCAAACCTTCCTCTTCTTCATCGTCATCATCTTCCACCTCTCCTTCTTTATCCTCCATATCAGGAACCAAATAGTACTGCAAGGGATTTGGCCTAATATCGTCTTCAATGACTTCTCCTAACCAGGTAAAGAAGCTCTCTGTCTCTTCCTGCTGCCGCCTCCTGCTGGCCTTACTCTGCGTTTGACCTGAGCGCTTTGCCAAATCCTTTCCAGATTTTCCATTTGATTTCGGTGGACTTCAAAGATGGGTCACCACTCTCATTCAGATGAAATTCTTTGGAGAGAACTTTATTTTCAAAGTAAAGATTTTCATCAAAATAAAAATCTATTATCTGATTTAATGTCTTCATATTCTGTCACTTCAACTCTGGTCAAATAATGCAGAGCCTCTTCGTCCTCCTCCCCAAGCAGTGTGCACACCTGTGGATGGTTGACAAATGTTGTTAACCAAAAATTCTGGATTTTGGCGATTACTTCTGAAAAAAATGGTTGGCGGAATTTGTTATATTTTTGGTCTACTTTCAAAATGTCCTCACTGGCTTGTTCATTAAGTCTGTCTGTTTCATTTTGTACTTCATCAGTATGTTCAATTGCTTCTTGCTGTTCTTTTTCTCCTTTCGGCAGGCGGGGACAGGCCGACGTGTTCTCCAGCTTCGGGCCGGAAACCAATCTGGATTTCTTGGGCTGAGGCAGGATCGCAGATTGGCTTTTCGGGGCCATGGCACCAGGGAGGAGACCTGAAGCCAGAGGGAAGGACACCCCCCCCCCCACCTGATGCTCACAGCAGGAAGAAACTCGCAAGAACTCCAGAAACCATAATTTTTTGGGGAAAAAAAAAGCAAAATTGGCAGAAAAAAATATACAAGCTTTCCATCATTCAAAGACCAAAATATCAAAATTAATCTGTCCGTGGGCTCTAGAGTGTGTTACCGTGAATTTGAAATGTGCAGACACGTTTTCCACTCTTGCTCTGCACTTGGTGGTGCTACGGAAACATCAGAAGGTGGCCCCCACTGGTGGAAGCATGTCACAGGCCCTTTGAGGATTATTCCAGGCCCTGCTTCCTGCACTGCTCTTTCCTCCTCGGTTGGCCAGCCTCCACCGCAGACTCTCAAGGCCAGGTATGAACGTCTATGGCCTGCCTTCCATGTCACCATAGAGTGAAACCCTGTGAGACCCTGAGCCCAAATAAATCTTTTCTCTGTTAAGGTATTATTTAGACATTTTGCTCACAGTGTTGAAACGTAACTAATACAAGGTGACTTCTCAGTTTTTGGGCTCATTACTAGATGCTTTCTGTAAACTAAAGCGAGTCATTCTTCAGGCTTTGCTTGTCAGGATACAAAGTTTAACTGAAAATTACATTTTTTAATCTGCATAATGCCGCGGTTGTATTTGTTTTACCTACTATTTGTGTCACACTTCACTTTTTGCTTTGTCAAATAAAAATGTCTCATTTTGCTGGGCATTTTACAATTATATTATAATTATATTATCTGTCAAGCAATTAAGATGACCCAAGATGTAAAAGCAGTACTTAAAAAAAATTTTTTTTTTCTGTCTGTAAGATTGGGAGAGATGAAGCCAGATAGAAACAAGGGGCTCTGGTGAGCATCACAAGAAAAGAAAACAATAAATTCTATAGTTTTAAAACAGACAAACCTAGAATTTCCCGGCATGTGACCTTGGCCAAATTACTTGAACTCACTGTTCTTGTGTGAACCAAGCCATAAAATGGCATTAAAAAGATGTTCCTTGGAAAATGCAGACATTATATCTGACGTGAGCTGCTCTGGGTAAATAAATTATGTCTTTCCTGGTTCAGGCTGGAACAAAAAGGTGAGTACTGTTCTTTGAAAAGATGCTTTTAAGGGTCATCATGCTCTTCTCCCATAATTTTTCTTCTCTACCCATGTGGCCATTTCATATTTTATCGCTGAGTTCTTAGTAGATTGTGAAGCAAGCTATAATAATAATAATAAACACCAATATTTTTCTTCCAGCAGGTAAGGGCACTGAAGGGCAAAACAAATTTTCTAAGTAGTAACTTTCATGGTATTTTCCTGTGTTGGGAAATAAATAGGCCTCAGGTGTGGCAATGCCATTTCTTCCCAGTTTTGTATACACTGTAGACTCTGCTTGTTGTTTTGCCAATATTTAGGAAATGACTGATTGTATGGAAAGGCAAATTCACACAAAGATAAACTTATAAACTAAGTGTTAACTTCTAGAAAATTCTAGGGTACATGGAAAAACATATGTTTTTTTGAGTCATCTGATAACAACTGGCTGTTAGGGACCATTAGAGATCACCAGGGTCAAAGAACTTAATGTGAGACAAATGTGTGACATTTAGGTGAGATGAATGAGCTTCAGAAGATATTGAAATGCCCCCTTTTGAATAACTTGACCATTCCCATTACTCTGCCTCTTCCATCCCTGCTTAGTTTTCTCTTCAACTTTTACTGTTGTAGGCATGACATGTTATCACGTATTTTGTGTATTAACTCTCTCTTCCTCTGGAATGTAAGGACGAGAAGGACCAAAATTCCTCCCTGTTCCTGAGTGCATGACTTATTGTGGTGTTAAAGGACGATACAACTTTGCAAAAATATGGAAATTCAGAAAAATGTTAACAAGTGATATTTGATTTGTACCATGGGACTAGGGTCGTGAAGATAACCTTAAAAAAGGGTTCAGATGTACTGGGAGTTTTAGGGACCTGACTATTCTCAACAAAGCTGGGATGAAAATATAAAGGCAGACTCAGGAAACATTTTAGTGAACCTAATCTAGGCAGAATAGCTACACAACAATAAAAACAAAGTTTGACCTGACTGTGAGGGCTAAAATACTGGATTCACATGAGAAATGTGCATAATAGAAAAATATAACTGCCTTAATTTCATTGACAGACTACATAGCAGTGAATAATTCATCTGACTTTCCCAGTCTTAAGCTTTTTGCCTCTTCTGTATTGGAAGGTCTTAAGTTCAGGTTTCTTGCAGATAAATGTAGCCACTCGATCTTTTCTCCTCCTCCTCCTCCTCCTCCTCCTCCTCCTCTTCTTTTTAAATAATTTACTTATTTTTATTTTATGTGCATTGGTGTTTTGCCTGTGTGCATGTCTGTGTGAGGGTGTCGGAACCCTTGGCATTGGAGTTGCTTGAACTGGACAGTCTTGAGCTGCCATGTAGGTACTGGGAATTGAACCCTGGTCCTCTGGAAGAGTAGCCAGTGCTCTTAACCAATGAGCCATCTCTCCAGCCTCCTCCTCAATCTTTTCATGGTAGGTGACATCAGAGTTGAATTTGCTACCCAAAATTGTAGTTGATGACAGTTTAAGACTGGGGGAGGGGAGAGGGATGATTTGGCAGTTGTGGGGACAGAAGGGTGAGGGGCCATGCAAACATCACTTACTAAGGGTGAGCATCAGTAGGTTGAGGTGGCTGTTGCTTCACAAGGCTGAGATTGGATCACAGGTGGGGAAGAAAGAAAGGGGGACAAAGAGAAAGAAATGCAGGTGTCTTTTGTGTTGGCCTCCATGTTTTTGAGGAACATTCTCTTTCATGATCATTTATTTCTGTATCGATTGGAAAACTTACTATCTTGGACCATCAATTAAAAAATATCAAAATGACATGAAAACACCTTCAGTTTTGAATGTGCTTCCACTAGCAAATAGAAGCAATTAGTGTCAGAAAATGGTTGTGCAGGTCCTTTAAAATCTCATTCACAGAATGTACAAGCTAAGCAAACTGGTATAGCTGAGAATGGTAAAACCTCTCACAATCTATTAAGGTAGCTAGCTGGTACATAGATTGGACAGTTTAATAGCTCTTAAACCATAGTGTACATCCAAATCACCGGCACGGCTTATTAATCCAGTCTGGGGCTCTGTTCTCAGAGCTTTTCGCTCAGGAGGTCTGGACTCCAACCCAAGAATGTACCTTTCTAACAAGTTCCCAGATGAAGCTGGTGCTGGCCTTGCATCCATCCTTTGAGATTCGTTGTATAGGCTGTTCTGCACCCTGGTTCCCTGGCCACAGAAGGAAAGGAGGAAGGACATCCAGAAGCTGACTTCCTGAGAGCCCACTCAGGGATTCCTTTGGGTTTGGAGGACAATCCCAAACTTCCTGTTGACACAGTCACTCTCTACTTTTCAGAGAAAGGAAGGAACACTGCTTGTCTTCAATTTGAGTTCCAGATTCTAGTGCTTTTGTTCAACTCTAGAAGGTGAATGGTATTAGACAAGTCACCTTGTCCCAAATTCCTTTTTTCATCTGTAAAATGAGAAATCACTTTAGATGACTCTTACAATTTCTTCCTGCTCTAAGACTCACTCTGTCTGATTCTACCTCAGAGGAAGGATTTATATTCTAGTTCCATATCCCCAGTTCATCCTTGTGACAACTGGATTGTGCTTGGACGTCAAGCTTTATTGGTCATACAATAGAATAGGTCTCAGTGACTTAAGTGTCCCCTAAGTAGAATTCAGAGTCCCCAGCAGTACTGAATACCCTACAGCTAGAAATACCCCATTCTTTCTCTTTCTGCTCTTTCCCTTAATTGTTAGCAGCAATTCTTCAACAACATTTATTTGTTTTCTGTTGAAATTAGAAAAGTAATTACATGAAATGTAAGAAGAATTTAGATTCTCTCTGGTATTCAATTCGATTCGTTGTTCCTGTTGTTTAAGTGTTTTGCCACCAGATAGCAGAATTACCCTTGCTATAATATTTGTATCACTTAGGTGGGTTCATTAGAAGCTCTTAGCGAAACGTAGGAGAGGAAGGCTGCCCTACCTCTGTATCTCAGCAGAACTGGTTCTGGAGAAAAAATAACTTCTAAGTGACCCCACTTAAAAATCCTGACCAAAACTGTGATTGGTTC
Source organism: Lophiomys imhausi (assembly GCA_907164525.1). Classification (NCBI taxonomy): domain Eukaryota; kingdom Metazoa; phylum Chordata; class Mammalia; order Rodentia; family Muridae; genus Lophiomys; species Lophiomys imhausi. Next base: position 4,487,561 of record CAJQZJ010018033.1, read on the forward strand.
TCAACTTCTCCCTTGAAGGCTTCAGTGGGGCCCTTCCCTTGAAAAATAATTACACAAATATGTTTGATTGCTGTAATGTCTAGTCAAACAGATTTTATATTCAAGTATGTGCCCAGAAAAGAGCTGGTCTGCCTCCCAGGGTTAGGTGGGATCAGTCCTGTGGTCTGCTAGCTCAACTCGTGTCCTTGGAGAAGGGGCTGTTTTTCGGGCTTATTTGAGATGGCAAGACCAGGAAAGAAGCAGTTATTTTAAAGTTACTCACAGATGTTATGATTCATGCAAGGACAGTTCTTGACATTTGAATCTACCTCTGAAAATTCCATTATCATTGTTCTTGCTGACTTGTCTCTCAGTTACTGACTGGCTTAACTCTGCTTTAGTCTCTGATTTTCGGTGGAGTTTGAGCATTACTTTTGTTGACTTAGTAGAATCCACAATCTTTTCTAAGATTTGCAATTTCGTTTTTATTCTTTATTATAAAACTATGTTAGCTTGAGATATGAGACTAGGCACTGGGAATTAAATTAAGTAGTGAGGGGGAAAGATTTTTTTTGCAAAGCTTTTTCTTATGTTATATTTATTTATTTTATTAAAAGTAGATTTCCTTTTTTAAATATATAATATATTCTGGTCATGGTTTCCTCTCCATTATCTCCTTCCAGATCCACCCTGCCCATCCATGCCTTCTTTCTCTCACTTACATTGTTGCATTTTAACAAGCAACCTAAAATCCAAACCAGTGTGTGAGCATTCACAGGGTATATTCAAAGCAACAGATAGGCTTTCAACATTTTTTATTTCATTGTTTAAAAGCACTTTCAATTTTGATTTTGGTTTCATTGGTAGCACACACAAACGCTATACCAATCTGCCTTAACTATATGTTCGTTCTATAAGGAGCCACCACCAAACTCTGTCTTAAAGTGACAACCACCCATTCTTACGGATGCATAGGTTGTAGTCCATTCATTAGTCTGTACACTTGTACTCAGCTGCTGGAGGAGGGCGATTGGAACGAGCTTTTCAAAACCTAAGTTCATTAGGAATATTTTTGGAGTATGACATATTTTCATATGACATATTCCCCCAAAGAAACAAATCTCAACACTGTCTGGCTTTCCATGCTGATTCTGTTTCATAATAACTATGTTAACTTGGACAATTTTCTTAATCTTTCAATGCGTTTATTTCTTCACCTATCAAGTGGGGATTAAAAATAGCACCCAGTTCACTGGTTTTTATGAGAATGGAATGAGATAATTAACAGATAATTGCCTGGCACATACAAACTGTTTACTAAGTGTTAGGTTTTCTGTTTATTAAGAAAAAACTACCTGATTGTAATGGAAAGGAATGTGGTGGGGATAGGAGGAAGGAAAAATCATGAACTTGGAAAAAGAATTAAGGTTTGACTCTATCTCTAGTTCTCTGGTCATATAAATTAAAGACTGGAAAACCCCATATTTCATCATATACAACAGCTATGTACACAGTACCATGTATGCTGTTCTAGTCCCTGTCATGGAACTCAACAATTGTTGACTAGTTAGGTCTGCATAGCAGCTCTAGAAGATATCTCTTGATGATTGTCTCTGTTTTATAGAGGGGGAAACCCAGGCACAGCAAGACCATGCAGCATCCTCAAGCTCAGCCTGCTGGGTCAGAACTGGGATTCAAGTGCGGGGGCATCTGTGACCTTTGACTTTCAGCCATAGAGATTTCCCATCATAAGGAGTTGCAGGATGAAGGCCAGGTCGTGGGATTATGATACCTTCAATTAGTCATATGATTCATATGATTGGATTTTTAGAATGTTCCTCTACTGTCCCTTCTGAAACTGAAAGTTTAGGGCAGTCTTCTGTCTTTTTTGTCTTGTAATTTGCTCCTTCTTTCCAGCTCATTCCCAAGTGCAAAAGAGACCCCAGGGGACAAAACTACAGACTGCCAGAGAATCTCTTTGTGAAGATGTGGCAATCCATCCTCTGGCTTGCTGACTCCTCATTCTCCTTAATGCAAAGATGAGAATCAGGATCACTCTCTCAGCTTTCTTTTGCTCCAGTAATAGGGCTTTTTATTGCTAACTTAAGGAATAGGGAACGAGTGAAAACAAACTAGGTTTTTATGTCTAATTCTATGCTGCATAGTGAAAACACATCACACTAATAAATCTTCCATACTAAAAAATGCATCCACACAAGGCAAAGGAGAGTGTTTGTAAATCTCACTGAATTAAGTTTAACTTTGGTGCCTTTTGGCAAATGTAGTTCAGGGATGAGGACTGTGTAGGTCTGAACCAATATTCTGTGGGTGAGAATGACAAGTATAGGTAATTTCACTATTTAGATCTAAGGTCATGGCTTACAAAAAGCTTAGTTGGAGCTGTGAAATGCTTCAGAGTCCAGGTATATAAAGCCACGGTTGTCATGGATAGGCTGTTGCATACATGTGCCGATGCTCTGTATTTGGAATTAGGTATTATTATTTGGTGTTGCCTGTATCTCAGCTGAGCCAGCTCTCTTTGATCCAAACAAGATATGGTGGATTTTATTAAAAATTTAACACGTATCTCATAGCAATATTTACTTTAATGTGGTAAATAAAGAAATTCTTTTTCTGAATGAGATATGTTGGTAAGATAAACTCAATACTGTAAGATAAATATTAACTTTATAATGAAAACTACAGAATGTCTTATCTGGTACATTGCATCTGTATTTCTCTAAGGAGATGAGAAGGCACACGTACATCTTGCTGTACCTTGCTGGAGAGGTGATAATTTAGATTTTAATCCTCAATTATCTGTCCTAGCTCACTTCAGAGTGACATATCACCTTGTGTATTCTCCCACTTCTAATTTTGAAAAGATCGAATGCGTTAGCAAGAGACGAGCTAGTCTGAGAGTTGCAAAAGTACAACTAGGCACTTTTACATGCAGGAGTGTTGGAAGAATTGCTAACTTTAGTAGGCAAAATTCATTAGTGGAAAGGAGACTTCAGAAAATGTAAAGTTAAAATGTCTTTTGGGAACTCAGGTGAACATAACGTAGAATCCCATTACACAATGTTGGAGTGGAGTTCAAAGGACACTTCTGATAGTTTTGATAAAGTCACTACTCTTGAAAGAGCCAAGATATACTACTTTTCACTGTGGTGCTTGTCCATGTACGAGTACCTTCACACAGTTATGAATCCTGTAAGTGACCTATTAATAACAGCAATATGAATGAAGTGTGCTGCCTAGAAAATGAGGTTTCCTGGCTCTCATAAAATACCATTTTCTTTTCATAATTTACGGGATGTGTTGTCCAAGGAGATGAAGTATTTCATGTTGGTCAGTTGGGCCTTGCCAAAGCCTAATACAATGCAGAATATTTGTAATGGGTGACTGACAAAACAGTGTTTCCTACCGCTCAGCCCTTTTGTGGTTATAAACATCAAGGCCACAGACACAATTTCTCACTGGCTTTATCTCCTTAGTAGTTACAAATAGTATTGGGGACCTAAATAAGGCAGACAAACAAGCTCATTTTTATTGTGTGCCATCAAGTTGTGAAACAATTGGAATTCCAAGCTGAGGCCCTTGCTTTCAAGGGGTTGATAGTCTTGGGAGCAAGAGATTAATTCTCTGTGCCAGTGATGTTAATCCACCCATTTTCACAACATATTTACTGTATGCAAGAACTCATACTCAGAGGTAAATCAGTTTCCAATCTTCCCCAAGGCTCATACATGTTGAGTTACTGGCATACCTTGAGCTCCTCTGGAGATGGGGACAGGGCTGTTATTGTCATCTTGAAGGGCAAAAAACCAAAACAACAACAACAACAACAAAAAACCTATTGATTATCAGCTGTTGCAAATGGACCAAATTGAATGTGTTGCTTTATTTGAAATGGAAATAAGTTGAATTTTTTTCATCTCTTTCTCTCCTTATGACCTTGGATAAGTTTCTTAATATGTATGGATCTTTTTTTTTGTATGTATAAAATGTGATGACCATATACCTCCTCATAGAGGTGCATGAAATGATACATTGTTGATAATTAATGCATATGCATCATGCTTGGCATATAATGAATACGGTTATGGTGTTTCTTATATATAATTGTTTGATTTTTCCAGCCTAGCATTACCCTTGTTTGTAGCAGATACTCAATAAATGTTGACTAAAAAACACTCAAGGTGGAACACATGATTATGATAAAATGCCCACCAAATGCATACTTGTGTGAGTGAGTGGTTCTTGTCCCAGATCAAATGGTCCAGAGAACCACCTGGGAGTTACTCATCTCAGACTTAGCTCTGAGAATTTTAGGCAGCGGAGGCTCTGCTTCAAACAAGGATTCACATGAGAAACAAATCAAATGTGAATTTGAAGGAGAGGCAAAACACTTTGTTTGTTACTAGGCTTGCCGTTTGATTTTCATTAGGCGTTCTGCCTGATTCTTATTAGGAATGCCTTGATTTCCTTTAGGTCCTGGTCATTTGGGGTCAGCGCTCAGACGCTATCTAATGATGTCATTATTCGACTTTATTACTTACATGATGTAGGTAATGAGTGATTCAGGGTTTATTCCAGAAAATAATCCCAAGAACCTAATGCTGATTGGTTTAATGATACAAAAACTGATTTGGAAAGAATGGAAGGTTTCCTGGGGCACAGCTGATGATGTGAATGTGCAAAAGGCTCATTTCCCGCTCTTAAAGAACGGAAACAGCGTGCAATTACATGTTCTTCGATGAGGTGTTCTCTTTGAAATGAAAGAACCTGGAAACCAGCCATGTGAGAAAGGTGGAAAAAAATGGACGTAACCACGCTAAGGTTGCTTTTCCTTTTTGTCTCGTTCCTTTATTATTGGTATGTTTATTCTTGGCTATAAACACTTGCTTTCACATGTTTTTCCTCTCTGTAATATGAAAATCCAGTGGAGAGACTGACAAGATTGGCCAAGTCTGTGGAGTTAAAATGAACTTTGTAATTTTGTTTATCAGTGTGGGGTCAATGATACAGAGAGACACTGTACACTGTAAATGTAAATATGACTATGACTTCCATGAGCTGGCTTCATTCACACTGAAGGCAGGTCCAGTTTTACTGTCTGCCATCACCTACCTCGTACCTGTTAACAGTTAGTTAGTTAAATGAGCCACCTCAGGGTTTCTTACGTCAGTTTTTCTTGACACCCTATGGTGCTCACAAGTTCCTTAAGGGAGATTTGTGCTTGGATTTGATCCTTGTGATACATCAAGAGATATGAGAAACTGCCATCCTCTTAGTGCTTTTCCTTTGCATGAGACGGAGTAGAGCTCAGAGAATGATGCCATTTGCTGGCCATAAACAATACTTCTAGCAACAGCTTCACTGATTTCACCTTAACTGTCCTTAATTACAGGAGTAAATTACAGACTTTTCTGTTGTTCTGATTTTCTGAATATGCACCGCAAACACTTACACTGCATGCGAACACTCATCATTTATTCTTGGTGCCTGAGCAAGAGTGGATCTTGCTTGAACCAAATGGGTTAAAGAGCTGGTAAGTTGGTATTCTAAAAGGAAGGTGGGCTCTGCCCTAAAATTTTCTGTACAAGGGCCGATATGTGTTTGCAGATGTAAACAGCTAATGCTTGCTACCAATTTTCTTTCCTGGGATTGAGAGATCAAGGAAAGAAAACACAAAATGCTTTCAGTTGTTCAGTTGAATATTTAGAGCAAATACATTTTCTAGCTTGAGAGTCCTGCAGATGATTATATTTGGGGATAATTATAAGCATGAAAACATTTATGACTTGATGGTAAGTGGAAAAATATGGAGTAAACATTGCAGAGCTACTTCCTTTGAGGAAGTTTAAAATGCAGTGTGGCTATTTTAGATTAGAAAACATCACTAATTTTAAATGCTAATGGCTCATACTAATGTATACCTAATTTATCTATATGATTTTAAAAGGAGAGAGAAAACTGAATTAGGGAATGAATGGAGACTAAGGTTTCTGAGGATAAGGACGTGTGTATGAGTAATCTATCTTCATGTCATGGCTTTGAGAGAGAGCCCCATGTTCTTCATGACTCTGCTAAATGGGTTAAATGTCCTACTCTGCCTTGCTGAATGCTAGTCCTGTATTTTCCTGATTTAAGAGCTTATAAGATATTATACTTGATTAATCTTAGTAGGTGTGAGTCTGTTACATATTCTAGCCTTGATAGCCCTCTTTCTGATTCTGTTTTCTTCCACGATGGGAGACAAACATTACTCAATCTTTTTCTTCATTCCCTGCACGACAGTTGCACTTGCTGTATAGGCTAATAATTTTTCTTTTCTTTTTCTTTTTCTTTTTCTTTTTCTTTTTCTTTTTCTTTTTTGTTTTTCGAGACAGGGTTTCTCTGTGTAACAGCTCTGGCTGTCCTGGACTTGCTTGGTAGACCAGGCTGGCCTCGAACTCACAGAGATCCGCCTGCCTCTGCCTCCCGAGTGCTGGGATTAAAGAAAGGCGTGCGCCACCACGCCCGGCTTTATTTTCTTTTATTAGGGTTTGTGCTAGATATAGTTTTATGTCAACTTGACACAAGCTGGAGTTATCTGAAAGGCGGGAATCTCAATTGGGAAAATCCCTCTGTAAGATCCTGCTCAAGGGCATTTTCTTAATTAATGATTGATGGGGAGGGCCCAGCTCATTGTGAGTGGAGCCACAGGGCTGGTGGTCGGCTGAGCAAGCCATGGGGAGCAACAAGCCAGTAAGCAGAACTCCACGCATGACCTCTGAATCAGCTCCTACCTCCAGGTTTCTGGCCTGCTTGAGTTACTGTCCTGACTTCCTTTGATTATGAACAGTGATATGAAAGTGCGAGCCAACTAAGCCCTTTCCTCCTCAACTTGCATTTGGTCATGGTGTTTTGTCACAATGATAGAAATCCTAACCAAGACAGGGTAGTCAGAGGATAATAACTCACAAAGGCTCTTCAGCAATTCCAGCTGGTTCCCAGCAACATCTGCATACTCTGCTGTCTTATTTGTTATGCTAATACAATTTCCTCCTTTGACTGGTTACTTTTATTTAGGGCTCTTGGTAATGTCTATTAAAAGAAAAAAAAGAAATGAATATGGTATAGCACGTGACTGTAATCCAGAACACAGGAGTTTGCAGGAGGAGGATCCCTGTTTGAGGCAAGTGCATGGTCCCTAGTAAAAACCAGTTTTGGAAAACAAAATGCAAAAACAAAAGCAAAAAATAACACTAATAATAACAAAAACAAGAGGATAAACTAACTGGTTTTGAAGAAAAACTATTCTTACATTTAAAAATTAAGTTAGAATAGTTTTCTTTATTTTAAACTAATTTTGGGATGTATCTGTACATATCTGCATGCCTTCTTCTACCTTGTCTTTAACAGAGGGAGGGCTGGATTCATAGGAGAGTTAGTTCTTAAAACTTGCTTAGTTATTATTTCTAGATGATGGTAATCTTGCATTGAACCTTAGTCTATTCTTTATCTATGATTATGCTCATGGATTCTTCTATAACCTAACTCCCCGCCCCCCCAATTATTTTCTGTGAGTGTAGATGTGTGGAGACATTTTGTTGGTTATTTTAAATTGGGCACCACCAATGTCTTAGGTATTTGGCTTTAGAGTCTTTAATTATTAATCAGAGTTTCTGGTTTTCTCAGCTCTAAGTGGAGTTGATTATGTCAGCTTTTTAAGGTTGTTGAGAATTTTGAATGAGAAATTTTAGATTGGGCTTAGAAATTGCTTAAGACTGACCTATAAACCTAGTGATTTCATGGCCTATTTATTATTTTTTAAATCTATGCCTGGTGCCACTGGTGGTGTTTCCCTAAATGATATTTCATATAGGGAGGGAGAAAGAGGGGTCATATAAAATCAAGGAATATAAGAGGCCTATTTCAAAATTCCACCACATGAAAGTTGCATATAGTTCAATCCATTTTAAATTGCATGGTTCACCCTAGTTTTAGGCCAGGCTTAGGGAACCTTCAGAAATGAACAGCTCTTGGAATGTTGGAAGGAGCAGGGAGATGCTTGTCATAATGAAAGAGGTTATATGTAGTATTGGATAGAATCAGTGAGTGTTGGAGGAGAGTCTCTGCTAAGATCCCTTATATACTTATACCCATAGACCTCTCTAAACTTTCTCACCCCAGCTACATCAAGGTGACAGGCACTTAAGGGGCCATTTATATGCATTCATATTGAAGTAGTCACAAGCTTCAACATGAAAAAGCTTAAAAGTGAAGCTTTTATAGTTTTTGCCTTGCACAGACTCATTAGTTTGAAGAAGAACAGAAATACCAATGAATTATAATTAGTAACCATATTGTCCAGAGAAGGGGAAAAAGAACTTTAATGTTGAGCAATTGTAGATAGAAAGACTGAGACCACTCTAAGGTTATCGGGTCAACATCGAGATGGAGGTTAACTGACCAGATTGAGATAAAGCATAGAGCTCTATCAGATCAAGAAGCAAGATAAGGACCGAAAAAAACAGGACCAGATACGAGGACAGAAATAAAACCTTACCCTCTGCTGGCTGTTTTTCATTAATTCCTCGAGAATAAAGGTTGACCATGGACTTTAAACCCACACTGCAGTAATGCTTGAGTTAATTGATAAACAGACATTTAGAACAAACTGTTAAACTCTTTGTAGGTTTTGTTGTAAATGACTTCATAGTTTTTCTCTTTGAAAAGAGAATGGATTCCACAGGTAAACTCACATCTATAGTTAGCGTCTTGGCATGTGCTCAATCTATACTCTTCTCTGATGGGGTGATATAATGCATTATAAATGTTAGTTAACCTGCTTCCAGAAGCCTGCTTGTTGTACCTCAAGTAATCCTGTGTTACCTTGCTTGCTAACCATTGTCTCTGGTTGGCTGAATAAATACTGAGGCCTGAGATTGGGCAAAAACAGAGGTAGGTGGGACTAAGGTGCTGCAGGCTTCTGAAGTAGAGAGGATCTTGGGTATTAGAAAAGAAGCTAGAGGAGCAGGAAGGAGGACACATGCCATGGGTTTGAGAAAAGAACCTCATTCCATGTGGCCTGGAACATAGGCATAGTGTGGAGAATAACAGCCAGAGGATGTATATATGTTATTACATGGGGTCATATTTGGGGAATAGAATGAGCTAGCTTAGATGGGCCAAGATTGTTCAATTCAGGCGAAGACTTTTAAAATACTTCAGGTATCTGTGTGTTTATTTGTAATGGTGGGTTAAGGATTAACAGCACCAACCAATTAACCATAATATATATATATATATATACATATATACTGGTAAATAATTTAGCTATTTTTTCTACACTTCTCTTTAAAAGATTTTATAATTAAGTGATGAATGTCAACTATTGTTGAGTTTTGATGAGTCGAATTCAAGAGTTAGAACAATGAGTAACTAACTCATATGACCTGTCATTAATATAGGTTAATAGTCTGGGTTGCAGGGATATGCCTGTGCACAGACTTAGTGGTATACAAGATGCTAAAGGATGGGTATCAGATATTGATGGGGAGCAGAGGCTCTTCTCCGTAATGCAAATCTAGAGGGTCCTTTACTTACTACACCTTTTTTCCTTCTTTTCTTCTTCTTCTTCTTCTTCTTCTTCTTCTTCTTCTTCTTCTTCTT